>ML343938.1:0-19997 GCA_005239505.1 Nicotiana paniculata | reverse complement strand
AGTTCCTTCTCCTTCCACTAGATCTCTAGTTTCTCCGAGGTTTAGGGTTTCTCGGTCTTTGTCAAGAGGTAGAGGTGAACGCCATCGTGAACCTGGTGTTGATGAAATTGTCCCTGCTGGGTTTGTTTTTGCTAGAGATAATCAAGTTCTTGTAGACCAATCTTATTCCCTTGAGAGTGTTGAAAGGTATCCAACCCTTATAACTGAGGGTCAGATTTCCCTTGTTCGTAGGGAGTGCTTTTGGAGGCCTAATTTTCCTGTCTATATTTCGAATAGTAATCAAAGAATAACGTCTTACAAGACGGGATATTCTTTTGCTTATACGTACCCTTTCACTATAGGTTTTAGACCCCCCATTAACCCAGTCATAATTGAATTCTGCTGTTTTTTCAATATCTGCTTAGGACAAGTTGGTCTGCTTGTGTGGTGAGTTATCGTATGTCTTACGAGTTTGGCTTCTTTAGACTCGGTTCCTTTTACTTTCAACCATCTTATTCATCTCTACTCTCCTACCTTATTTCGTGAAGGGTTTTTTACTCTGACTACTAGAAGCAAAAGAGTGTTGGTAACCCCTGGAGATGATAAGGATAGGGGTTGGTACCTCTGGTATGTTGTTGTACCCACTGTTGGTTTAGTGGGTGAAGAAAATCTTCCCTTCCCTGAGAAGTGGAATCGTTCACGTGAGTATGCTTTAGCTGACATTTATTTACTTTTCCTCATTTTGACTTGAGATGTTTTATTAACACCGTATATGTTTCTTCTTCTCTCAGCAATCATGGATGCTGTTGAGAATGTCTCCGGTATCCGTGATTGGGTAGAAAAATTATTGTCCGTTGCTCTTTTAGAAGAGAGATATTGGAAGTACCTCGCTGGGAGGTATGGTTGTCATGTAAAGACCCACGGTAAGTGAACCTCGTGTTCTTTCTTCTTTCCTTACTCGAGTCTCTTCTTTCTTTGTCGTTTAACTCTTTCCCTTTTAATAGGGTTCTCTGCTCGTGGGGTGTCTGCTTCATCTATCCCGAAGATGTCTTTGGATCAGGCCCAAGAAATTATTGTTGGTTCATCTTTCTCGAAGAGGAAGACTGGTGAGTATCGTTCCGTAGAAGAAGAAGAAGGTGCTTTAGTACACAGGCCACGGAGAAGGCGAGTGGTTTCAGATGATGAGCTTACGCCCTTGACCTTGCCTTCCGTGTCCGTGGTTGAGCCCTCTATCCTTGATGATGTTTCTCATTCCCCTACTCATGAAGGTGTTGACCTTGCTCCTGACGATGTCCCTTTGGCTGTTGTCTTTCCTGCTTCTTTGAGATAAGTTGTCTCATCAGCTCCTTTGGCTATTTCGGCTTCTGATGTTGCTCTGCCCGTAACTTCCTTGACTCTTCAACCCTCCGTGCCTGCTGCTTTGCCCGTGGCTTCTCCAGCTCCTCAACCCTCTGTGCCTGTTGTTGTTTCATCTCTGCTTTCTTCCATGCCTTCCATTAGGGAAGTAGGGTCTTCCAGCAGAGAGATGCGGCAGGTGGTAATAGAGGTTCCAGCTGAGGGGAATCTTTTCAAGAAAACGGGTGAGCCCAATGTGTGGCTCAAGACTTTAATAGGTCCCTCTGAGAAATCCAAGCTAGCCAGCCACGGTGCTCTTACATGGGCCAATGAGGTCGTGCATACTTCTTTGAAGGTATGATGCAAGTTATCCTCTTTCATTTTCGTATATGAAATTTACCATATCTAACTGGTTTATTTCTTGTAGATTAACCTTATAGGCATGGAGCTTATGAAGAGGATTTCAAACACGGACCAGAAGACAAAAGAAATGCTGATAATTGGAAAGTACAGTATGATAGCCTAAGGATTGACGTGGATGCTTTAGAAGAGGAAAGGAGTACCTTGAAGCGGCAGATGAGACTCATGGCAGCAGAACTGGCAGTAGAGAAAGCTTCTTCCAGTCAGGCTGATAAAGACGAGTGTTCTGGAGTCTTCGTTCGCTGAGCAGCTATCCCGTGCCTTAGAGGAGATTAGAGACTTGAAAAACTTGTTGGGGCAGAATGAGGAGTACTCAGGTGAGCTCGTGTAATCACTCACTCTTACTCAAGAGGACCTTCATAAGGCTTTAGACAAAGCTCAAACTCTAGAGGAGTCGATTGTACCGTTAAGGGCCGCCCATGAAGCTGCAGAAATGGAGAAGGACGGATTGGGAGCTAAGCTTCAAGTATGGGCAAGGGATTATGAAAATCTTGAAGAGGTAGCTGCTGTCGATGTGAGCTGGGCGTACATGAATTCTCGCCTTGACACATTGACGGAAATGAGCAAGAGGGTTTCGACCTTAGTGCTGAAATAGCTAAAACTAAGGAAGCCATGGAGAAGGCTCAACAAGGTCATAACCTTTCTTCACCTGATGGTGAGAATCCAGCCGCTCATGCCTCTTCATATCTAGTTTCTCCCGCTCCTTCTGCCAGTGAAGTCAACCCCTCTCTTGAAGAAGTTTAGTTGGTTCATCCCCTTTTTTTTTCTTTGTCCCAATTGGTGGTTACCCCCAGTCCCATCGGGGGTAAATTTGGATTTATTTAAGTCCCCAAATGACAACTTAGGGGCAACTCAATGTATATATATAAAAATTCCATACGGCTAAGTATAAGTTAATACTTAGTTTTTTGCTTAGCCATTTTAATATATTAATGCTAATATGACTTTTGTTGAGCTTTTGTTTCACTCTTTAATTCTTTTGCATGCTTCATTTTTTGAGGTTTTAGTTTTACCTTTGAGTTTTGCATGTAGAATGCTTTAGACTACTCGTACCTTTTTGTAATAGGCACAGTGTCATATTAAATGAGTGACTTTTTGTAATAGGCATAATTTATGGAAGATGGCTATTTATAATTGACATGAAGAAGACGTCTCAACTTCATGATAATGCAATAGAGTGATAGGAATTTGACACATGTTTAAGAATGTTTCCAAGGAAAGCTTTTTGTTTGAACTTCCATGACATTTTACATGTGTTTGATTATCGTCTAAAACTCATGTTGCAACTGTTTTTGTTTAACAGATTTGATATACTCTTGTATTTCGTAACTGTTTTTCATATGTAACAGTTTTTCGATATTAATACAAGGGAACAACTGTTTTTTACTTGTAACAGTTTTTATAAAGATTCGGGTTTTTACCCGCAACTGTTTTGGATATAGTTTTCTAATAAGTACGAGGAAAATATTTTCTTATTCGTAACTATTTTTATTTGATAACAGTTTTCTGACCAAAATACAAGGATTTAGATCTTTCATCCATAAATGTTTTATTTGATAACATTTTTTGAATGAGTACATTGATGATGATTTTTTACCCCTAACTGTTTTTGTTACAACAGCTTTGAATAAGTATAAAGATGTACATTTCTTTCTCGTGACTAAGTTTTTTCCTTTCAACTGGAACATGTTCGAAGGTTTTTGATTTTTGCATTAGACTTTGTACTTGGATGACTCTTTTGATTTCTTTCGATTCTGCTCGTATCACTTGTCTCGTTGGGTATATGAGTCTTCAGGCTCGAGCTTTTGACTTTATGATAGTCTTTTTTGCTTCGTCTTAGCCTTCAGTATTGTATAATCCCCCAAGTGTTTGAGCTTTGTGTAGACGCGTAATTTTTGACCCTCCTCGAGATATTATACATTTTAGTTTTTAAATTTTAGTTTAGGCCTAATATCATCATTTTAGCTAGTTTTAACTCTTTTATTTATTTTAAGTACAAAAATTTTAAAAATACAAAAAATGAGTTTATTTTAATATTTAATTAATTATGTTTTAATTAATATTTTTAGAATTGTAATTTTTCTATCATTTTTAAAAGGAAGAGTGAGTTTTTGGGTGGTAAAGTCCATTTATTTTGGTCTTTGGCCCAATTTCAAAAGCTCATTCCCCTTAGCCCAATACCCATTAACCTAACTATAACCCCAAGAACCCCTCAGACCTTAGACCCGAAGACATACACACATAACACCAGAAAAAAAAGGGAACCCCTACATCTCTGTCGCTGCTGCCAGCTCCCAGCCCCATTCCCACAGTCGCAACTCCACCAAAGCTCACCTCTATCAGCTCCTCCTCCCTCGCTCTCTCATCACCAGCATAAACAAAAAAACCAGCCGCCCACTCCCTTTCTTCATCCCTGTCGTCACCGTAACCCCAGCTTGAAGAATCAGCCGCCACCTTAACCCCATCTCATCCTGCAGCCGCTAGGCGCCATCACCGCCACCAGAACTCACCGAAAACAACACCAATGACCGCCAAATCTCCGAAAACCAGAAGCAGTGTAAGAGAGCAGCAACATCGAGTTTCTTTCACGAACAAAAACGGAGGAAAAGATTCTGCTTTCTTCTTCTCGTGTCTTTGATTTTCGTCCTAAAACAAAGAGGTCACAAAAATAGAGTGAGACATAGACGGAGGAACGGATGCTCAGATCTGAGTAAAGGGAGGTAGCGGGGTGGTCCGGTCAGAGTTCGATGAGGTTTCCACTGAGGTTTTCCGGTTTAGATCTTGTTCGCGGTTCTGTTGATTATCATCATCAAACTGTCCAACAATCATAGATCAAATCTATTCAAGGTTTATTTCTCCCTTTCTTTTACTATTTTGGCTTAATTCAATGCCTCTAATAATCTCATTAATCCCTCTTTTATCTGTTTTGTTGATCTTTTGATTTAATGTTTCATTTTGGCTCGTGATGCCTTAGTAGAATTTGTTTTTTTTGCATTTTTTTTTGTTCTTTTGATTATTGTTCGTGTGTTTCTTTCATGTAATTTTATATTCGGATGAATTTTCAATAGCTAAAGTAAATTTGGAGTTCTGTTTGCAATGCCTTATTAAAGATAAAGGTTTTGAGGCTTTAGGATTAATAATATAGTGATAGAAAATTAAGTTAACAAAGTTGAGCAGATTAGATGATTGCTTGGATGTTTGAAAGGTCTTAGGAAGTGGGTTTGGGCTAAAAGTTAAAAATGACGTATATTGGATTGGGTTTGAAAATGTTTTATCACTTCTTTTATTCTAACTCTTATTAATTAAACTGTTTGGAGCATGCTTAAGCTGACCACATTGGGGTAGGCAAACCGTAGGTCACATTTCGAGTGCACGCTGGCGTGATTCGACCATCAAACAGTTAAAATAATAAATTATCGTGACTATGGGTACGGCTCCCGTGGCATAGTCATAGATACGTAACTCCAAAATTCGAGTGCACGTTGGCATGAATCGACCCCTAATTTCCAATAATTAAAATAAAAATGTTGTAGATCGTGGGTACGGTTCCCGTGACATGATTCTCAATGTGTAACCAAATAATTAGTTGTATAACAATTTGATTATTAAAAGCGATTTAAAAAGAATAAATGCACGTAGGTTTCAAATAATGATTTAAGATCAGATAAATAGGCCAATAATAATAGTTGAGCCACCGTGCTAAAACCACGGAACCTGGGAATGCCTAACACCTTCTCTCGGGTTAACAGAATTCCTTACCCGGATTTCTGTATTCGCAGACTGTAAAACAGAGTAAAGTTTTCCTCGATTCGGGATTTAAACCGGTGAATTGGGACACCATAAATTATTCTAAGTGGCGACTATGAATTTTAAATAAGATAATCATGTTTCGATTGTCACGTAAATTGGAAAAACTCCCTTACCCTTCCCCGGGGTAGTAAAAAGGAGGTATGACAGCTCTGACGACTCTGCTGGGGAGTAAGAACCCAGAATCTCTGGTTCAGGGTTCAAGAATTCAAGCTTAGAATAATTGTTATATGTTGGATTTATTTATTACCTGATTTTATTTACGTGTTTGAGCCTAATGTGCTAAATGTTGCTTTTTACCGCATTGATATTATCTGAACTGTATATTAACTGCTATGAAATCCCTCTTTTCTATCTTCTTAGGAGTGCACGCTGGCATGACTTCTTTCTGTTAGTGTCATATCCCAATTTAGAACGAGGTTTGGACAAGTTTCAAAGCCGGATGATCTGTTGGTTACCGGTACGCTACCCCCCCCCCCTTCCCCCGGCTCGAGTTGTCCGCTCGGGTAAGACAGGTCTAAAACAATACACCCCAGGTTTAAACCTAGAATAACTTAACCTCATGCCGGATCCCTAGTAGGAACGCTTATTTGCATCACGTGCATTTGATTTAGGGGACTCAACACAGGGGTTGGGTCCATCTAGGACAGATGTACCTAAAAATAAAGGACCATCTTGATGCATCTTATGTGCTATATGCTGCATTCTTCAAGGGTAAAAGGGGTCATTTGGTGGACCAATGACAGTTGAGGGTAAATGAGAAAGAGAAGAGGTTTATGTGTGAAAATTAAGCAAGTAGGGCCAATTATATTTTTCTTTCACAAATTTATTTATTTTCTTTCAAGAAAAAGACAAAAAAAATGAAAATCAAAAATCAAAAAAAAAAAAGAAAGATTTTGCACGTTCCCATCATTTTTTTTTCTTTTTTTTTAAAAAAAAAAAAAGAGAAAACGAAGTTCCAAAAAGATTTTATACGCCTTCATCATTTTTCAAAAAAAGAGACAAAAAAATATGTTTTTTCCAAATTAGTTTTTTTTTTTTTAAAATTCTCTCTCGTATCCAATCTTCCCGAACTACGCAAATTTGATTCTCGTCTTTCGGGGCGTGATACGTAGGAAACTCACATAGGGTCCGGTATTATTAGTGAGTCTTAGGTTCTTGGCTTCGCGGGGTCATAGCCAGATCTTGCATATTTAACCACGTTTGGCCACATATGTCGTATTTTTCAAAATAGGGTTATTTTCTCAAAGTAGTTTGTTATTTCATGTCTTAGAGATCTAAGTCCACAACAATGTGTCCTCTCAATTCTAAGGTCCATTCCTGTTAAATTTGCATGTCCAGCCACATTTGGCCACGTCGGTCATTCTTGCAAAATGGGGTCATTTTCGTAAAAGTGGCTCAATGACCCATGTTATTAGAATCTTGAGTCCACAACTAGGTGTCATATTAATTTAAGGCTCATCCTTGTTGAATTTTCATCTCTATCCGCGTTTGGCCACATCGACCATTTTTGCAAAATGAGTCACTTTTGCAAAGTAATTTCTAGGGCCATGATTGTTGGGAGTCATATAAGCCTTAGTGAAATATGTTCATGCCTTTGAGGTCACATTTGTTGAGTTTGCACTAGTAGCCACCCTTGGCCACGTAGGTTATTTTGCAAAAATAGCTCAATCATGTCTTCCATGTGTCCAATAGGAGGTGTTGTGGCGTCGCATTGCGTCTCGAGTCACTAACTCTATTTGGTCTTATTTTTATCATACAAGTGTGGATTTGCTTACCAGAGAATGACGGATACCCCAGGACCATTCCAGTCAGGACCGTTGCATACACGAGCTGCTTGAAGAAACTTTTTATTTTTGAGTCTATTTAATGTTATCTTTTAATTTTAGTCATGTACAGTAGTATCGAGTTTGTCAGTCTAGTTAAGATTGTCGAGTCTTTTGTATAGTACTTCTTGTCTTGTATTTGAAAAACCAAAAAATCCAAAAAGATTCTTGTTTTTAGTTTATTTTATTCATCTTCTTCAGAACTACGCTTGGTCTGATTCATGTGGAACATGATACGTAGGCAACCTACATAGGGTTCGATCAAATCATTTAAAAGAAAAAAAGAAAAGAAAAAAAAAGGGAGAATAAATTTATGGGACGTGAGGGATGATAGAAAGAAAATGGCGATAATTAGAAAGAAAAGAGAGGAAGGAAAATGAGCAAGCCAAGGAGAGAAAAAGAAAGAAGAGAAAATTGAAATGAACAAAATTGGGATGATGTCAAATAACCTTGTGACCCCCGAAGTCATGCTAGAACCGTTAATTGTGACTAGATGCATTGCATATAATATGATGATATTTGCTGTTAAATGCCCTAACACTAACATGATGACTTCATTTTGTTCCTCTTTGTTATCTTCATTATAGCAGAAGGGTGGTTGGTTTGTGGTTGTTAAACCGGTAACTCTTTCCTAAAACATAAAGTCGAATGGAAATGGCAGATGACAACAGATCTGAGTTGGTTGATACTGGTATCCAAAGGCAATATATTGAACGGGACACTGGTTTGTTTGAAGAGTTAAGGATGTTAAGACAACACATGGCAGACATGTATCAGGCTTGGATGGCTGGGAAGGCACCGCCTCCGCCACCACCTACCTTCCTAGATGCTACCCTTAACCAAGCTCCAGACATAGTGTTAGATCATCCACCATACTCTCCAGATTTTCCCTCTTATCCCAGATTTCCCAACCTCCCTAGTAGCTCCACGTTCGTCCTCCAACTATTTTTCCCAAAAATAGCCCTCATGTCATATCCACTACCTCCACGATTACAACTTCTCAACAACCTCTCATCAGGTCCAACAGTGAACACCAATTCAACCCCCTTGATGCCCAACATTATCCCCCAAAGATGGCCCACCAGGTCCCGGACTCATATAATCATACCTCTCAGAAGGAGCCTCATGTTGAAAATGAAAAGTTCACAAGGAATGAAGAGCGAGATGAAATGTCCAGAAAGCTGAAAGGTATAGAGCAAGCATTAATGAACATTCAAGGGAAGGGAAATCAGATTAATGTGTCTTACAATGACTTGTGTATGTTCCCTGATGTTCAACTGCCCGCGGGGTTTAAAATGCCAAAGTTTAACTCGTATAACGGGCGTGGAAATCCAGTATCCCATCTGAGGGGTTATTACAATGAAATGAAAAATTTTGGTGGAAAAGATGAGTCGTTGATGGCGTATTTCAGTGAGAGCTTGAGCGGGGAAGCCTTGGAATGGCATAGGCATCAAGATTTCAGTAAGTGGTATGCATGGGATGACATGGCTCAAGATTTTATTCGACACTTTCAGTACAATGTAGACATTATCCCAGTACCGCTGCGCCCTTTCTAAGATGGAAAAGAAGCCGAGTGAGAGCTTTAGGGAATATGGGCTCAGATGGAGGGAACAAGCTGCCCGAGTCAGTCCTCTGGTTGATGAAGAAGAAATGGTAAAGCTTTTCCTACAAGCTCAGTGACCCACATACTTCAGTCATTTGATCCCTGCTTTGGGTAAACCTTTTAATGATGTGGTAAAAATGGGGGAGATGGTAGAAGAAGGAATCAAGTCAGAAAAAATCATGAGCTATTCTTCATTGAAAGATACTACAAAAGACATCCAGAACATCTCAGTAAATTTGGAGGGAAGAAAGAGAAATAGAAAAGATGTTGTTGAGCCACGCCAAAGACAGGATCCAGTGGGCATTCGCGCTCAACGCTTTCAGCCTCAATACCGACCCCATGCATATCCACGTACTCCAGATAATCCTCCCCAATGTTACTTCTCCCCACAAAATCCCCAAAGTCGTACCTCACCTTCCCACCACTCTATCCATAATGCACCGACATATGCTCTACATCCACATGACCTACAATGGCCTGCACCACCTCCACAAATGTCTTACCTGCCTCCTCAAGCATGTCAACCACCCGCCCACAAGAGCTTCCAACTGAGGTCGGAGTACAAACTGAAAAGGCAGCAACAAAGAGAAAAGTCTTTCACTCCCATTGGAGAATCATACGCTAGTTTGTTCCAAAGGTTGATGCAACTGGACATGTTGAAGCCGATTCAAATAAAAATGCCGAATCCCCTGCCAAAGAAGTTCGATTTTTCTCAAAGGTGCGCATATTGATCTAATGCCCCGGGGCACAATCTAGAAAGGTGTTGGCATCTGAAAAGAGCTGTCCAGAAGCTTATTGATATAGCCCATATTATCGTGCAAAATCCAGATGCAGTGGATACTAGCCAAATTCCACCGCCTGTTCATAATGAGACTCATATGGTGGGCATGATTTGTGTTGAGGAACACGAGAACTCTTCTAAATCCCTTGGAGGGCCACTTGCCACGAAATTTTCAGCGCTATCAGTCTCGAATCCAGAAGTTGGTATTAAGAACGAGTTGGCAAAGAGGACCCAAAAGCAATCTGCTGAGGTCAATGTGATGGAGACTTGTGAAGGTTCTGGTAATATTGATGTGGAACTTGGTGGCTACGATGTCGGGCTTGGTGATTGAAAAGACGCTCCTTTCTTGGCTAGCTAGGGGAGTCTTGGTGGTTTATTTTGTTGTCATTTCTATTGTCCGGGTTATTTCAAGGTTGTAATCCAAATATTGTCTTGTGAGCCAAACCCTTCTATCCTTTTATTTTGCCTAGTTCGTTTAGTCGTAGTAATATTTTAGTATTATCTAGGTTTGTTCCAGGGTTGTAACCCAAGTTTTTCCTGCTTGTTTTTGTTGTTCACACTTTTCACTATCATTTTAATATAATCTCCTGTTTTCTGTCATTTCTTGTCCATTTTGTTTAGTTCCCTTTTTCTTTTTACAAGTCTTTTCATGCTGACTTTAGTGATATGACATGCACGCGTAATTCTCGGCCTGGTCTTAAAAGTTAGTCTAATCATGAAGCAACAAAACAAGTTTTGTATTTGAGGGAAATAAGTAAAAATTTGGACATTTTGAGATTATTTAAAAGCCCGAATTGTGAGAAACTGGGGCAGATAGTTTGGGGAGTTAAGAGGACGATAAGAAATTGTTACAAGAGAGTGCATCCTAGACAATTTGAAGCAAGCAACTTTGAATTCAAGCGTATCTCAAGTTATAAGATAAAGCCAAGAGAGTTTGCTCCAAATTGACGGAGCACATTCATTGTGAAGATGAGATCACACAACGAGGGTTCTGTACTTGACAAGGTACTAAAGAAAAGTGAAAGACATATGAGTGATATCAATGCCAAAGTTGCAAAAGAAATGATATGCATGATATTCCTTTTTCATTCTCGGGTTGCAAGTGTTGTACTTGGAATTTTCAGGGAATGGGAGGCCCTCTTTCAGCTACCCAAACACTTTATACCATTTGGTACCCCTTTTTGAGCCTATACTAATTTTCTTGACCTCCCATCTTTTGGAATCGAGTCAGAGCCATTTTAAAAAAAAAATATTATGCCCCATAAGGTTTGTTTTAGAAACTTCATTCCAAAAGAAAATTGCAAAAAAAAAGAAGAAAAAGAAAAAGAAAAAATGAGAAAAAGAAAGAAAAAAAAGAAAAATAAATGAATAATAGCAGTAACAAGAGTAGTCGTTTGAACTATGTTCGACCTCATTCTTGTCACCACAAGATACGTAGGCAGCCTTATGGTTCGGTCGCACTAGATAAAATGTTTCATAATCCCACGAAATAAGAGTGGGGCAGTTTCTCTTAGAAATCCCATCTAAAAAAACAATCAAATTCCCTTGTTTAGAAGTTGGGGCAAAGTTTTAGAATGGATTCCAAAAGTTGTAAATAATTTAACCCCGTCGTCATAGTTATTTTGAGCCTTTATGATATCCTTTCTTTCAAACCCTGTCCAAAAGTCACATTACAGTCCAAAAAGGACCTCCCAGATGATCTTTGAGAATGCCGAGCTAGACATACCAGGAGCACATGATGTTTTTACTATGGTTAATGCCTTGTCATCTACGGAATCAAAGGAAATAAGAAGAAAAGAACAAAAATGAGAGTCTTATTGAAAACCCTCACGGGCACCATAAGTGGCGGTGAGTTGAGAGAAAGAGCAAAATGAGAGAGACTTGTTGGTGAAAACCCTTTGGGCACTACAAGTCGAATAAGGATCGTGAATCGGACAGGATAATCAGAGCATTGAAGCCCAGTTTCAAAACTTAGAGGTGTAACAAGATTTGAACATTAGACTTTCTTGATAGATTAGGCTAATAATCCAAAAATGCATGTCATGGTCATTAGAGTTGGTATCCACATATGATAGGTTTTTACTTTGTAGTTTTCTTGTTAGATATCATGTCTTTCCATTGTCCCTCACTCTGCTCCTTTGTTTAGTTCGAGTCTTCTTTTTGAGTCAGTTTGGTCAGAACAAGTGAGAAATGACTTCAAAATTTGCTACCAGCTTTCCAATTGCACAGAACGGAATCTGGCCAGCACATCAAAGTGGCACAAGTCAGGAATGAACAATATGCGCACTGATTTGATAACAGTCGGCGTGCTTTGGGACTCATGTGAAATGCAAAGATTTGGTGAATGTTAGAACACGAGTGAAATGCATCGGGTATAAGGTATTGGGCTTGGATGGATCATAGGTGTTTTCCTTTGTAAGGGTTGACAGAGAAAGTAGTTAACCAATAACAAGCAAGGTCTTCCGAGTCGAAACCAAGGCTAATCATGGCAAGTGCAGGAGTAATCGCCCTCAATGTCAAGGCCACAAACCAACCACCATATTTTAAACTCACAAGTTTTCTTTGTATGAAACAGGACGAAGACTGTGTCCAAATCAAAGCTTGGAAGCTTGAAACTTTCAGGTGTCATGCCCTATTTTGTCAGCACAAAGGCTGTTTGAGAATGTTTTTTTTACCCCCTAGGCATCCCCTAGTTGAGAATATCATCACCTCTCAAGAATTTGCTCTAGTTGAGAAGAACAATACTTCCTAGACATCACACTAGTTGAGAAGAATCTTTAGTTTTCCTTAAGTTCAGGGGTCCCGCCCGGAAAATAGGGCCAGTTGTAGTTTCCTTAAGTTTTAATCTCCGGTTTTTCTTGAATTCAGGCCCGCCTGGAGAATAGGTTGAGTTTTAGTTTCCTCTAGTTGTTAGTCTTTAATTTTCTTAAGTTCAGGGATCCCGCCAGGAGAATAGGGTCAATTGTTAGTTTCCGTAAGTTTTAATCTCTAGTTTTATTGGTTCAGGGGTCCCGCCTAGAGAATAGGATCAGTTTTTAGTTAGTCAGACTCAGTTTTTAGTTTAATCAGAACGAAGCATGATAGTGATAGAAGAGGACACCTTCAGCAACAATGCCACGAGCTAACCACCAAGTTTTCAAACTAACAAGATTTCCTTTGTTTGAGACAGGGGCAAGAAAATTTGTTCGATCTGCAGGGTTCCTCCATAAGGAAAGCATGGTTCAGGGGTAAGGAATTTTCTTCTTTCAGCAGAGATCTTCCAGAAAGAGAGCGGGGCTCAGGTAAGTTCATCTTCAGTTTTCAGGACCCTCCTGGAAAATGGGATTTAGTTTTAAAATTATCAGGACCCTCCTGGATAATGGGATTAATTTTAAGTTCTCAGGACCTTCCTGGATAATGGGATTTGATTTAAGTTTTCAGGACCCACCTGAAAAATGGGATTCAACTAACACTCACAAATGTTCCTGGTACAAACTGGGGCAGAAAATTTTCTTTGTTTTATCTGTTGTTGTGATTGAAGGCACCCACCGGGAGAACATGGTTAACTTTCAGTTTACATTTTCAAGTTCAAGAGGTATCAGGAGCCCGCCTGAAAAACAGGGTCAGTGTTCAGTTTTCAATTTTGAGTTCAAGAGGCATCAAGAGAATCCCGCCTGAAGAACAGGGTCAACT
The DNA here is from genome assembly GCA_005239505.1 of Nicotiana paniculata. Lineage (NCBI taxonomy): Eukaryota > Viridiplantae > Streptophyta > Magnoliopsida > Solanales > Solanaceae > Nicotiana > Nicotiana paniculata. The sequence continues at coordinate 6,574 of ML343938.1, read as the reverse complement.
TTCAGTTGACAATTTCAAGTTAGAGAAGCATCAGGAGACCGCCTGAAGAACAAGGTCAACTTTCAATTTCCTATTTCAATAAGCATCAGGAGAGCCCGCTTGAAGAACATGTTCAATTTTCAAGTTCAAGTCATAGAGGCATCAGGAGAACCCCGCCTGAAGAACAAGGTTAGTTTTCAGTTTACAATTTCAAGTCAAGGAGGCATCAGGAGAATACCGCCTGAAGAATAGGGTCAACTTTCAATTTCAAGTTAGAGAAGCATCAAGAAAATCCCGCCTGATGAACAGGGTCAAGTTTTAGTTTACAAGTTCAAGTCAGAGAGGCATCAGGAGCCCGCCTGAAGAACGAGGTCAACATTCGTTTTTCAAAATTCAAGTTAAAGAAGCATCAGGAGAATCCCGCCTGAAGAACAAGGTCAAGTTTCAGTTTCAAGTTTAAGTCAGAAATAGCAGGAACTCACCTGAAGAATAGGGCCAACCTCCAGTCTTTAAGTCAAATCAGGAGTAGCACGAGCCGCCTGAAGGACAAGGTTTGCGAGCTCAAGTCTACTCCAAGTTCAAGTTTATTTCAAGTACAGGAAGCAGGGTGCTCGCCTGAAGAATAAGGTCAACTTCCAGTTTTCTTCAAATTCAATGTCAGCAGGATGCCCACCTGAAGAATAGGGTGAATTTTCAGTTTCGTGTTGAAGGATCAAGTAGAAATACAAGGAAGATTAAAGACAAGAAGTAGATAGGATCTTGTATTTTCCTTTATTTTACTGTAATTTTTCCTTTTATCTTTGATGTAACGACAGGAACCGCGGACCGGAACCTCGATGGCACCTCAATCGACACTCCACCTCGGTATCCTCCTCCATCACTCTTCCTACCTCTGAACTACACATGGCATGATTCCTTTATAGCCAAGGATAGGTAGGCAGCTCAGATACCAGGGCTCGGTCACATTCTTCTTTCTATAGTTTTAGGTCTCTCTAAGTAAGGGCCGGGTAAAAAAACTTGTCTAGTCATTCTTTGTCTGAAAACACTTCGTGTTTCCAGTCAAAGAGGGGCAGTTGTAGACGCGTAATTTTTGACCCTCCTCGAGATATTATACATTTTAGTGTTTAATATTTAGTTTAGGCCTAATATCATCATTTTAGCTAGTTTTAACTCTTTTATTTTATTTTAAGTACAAAAATTTAAAAAATACAAAAAATGAGTTTATTTTAATATTTAATTAATTATGTTTTAATTAATTTATTAGAATTATAAATTTTGTATCATTTTAAAAGGAAGAGTGAGTTTTTGGGTGGTAAAGTCCATGTTTTTTGGTCTTTGGCCCAATTTCAAAAGCTCATTCCCCTTAGCCCAATATCCATTAACCTAACTATAACCCCAAGAACCCCTCAGACCTTAGACCCGAAGACATACACACATAACACCAAAAAAAAAGGAACCCCTACATCTCTGTCGCTGCCGCCAGCCCCCAGCCCCATTCCCACCGTCGCAACTCCACCAAAGCTCACCTCTATCAGCTCCTCATCACCGACATAAACAAAAAAAACCAGCCTGCCACTCCCTTTCTTCATCTCTGCCGTTGTTGTAACCCCAGCTTGAAGAATCAGCCGCCACCTTACCCCCATCTCATCCTGCCGCTGCTAGGCGCCATCACCGCCACCAGAACTCACCGAAAACAACACCAATGACCGCCAAATCGCCAAAAACCAGAAGCAGTGTAAGAGATCAGCAACATCGAGTTTCTTTCACGAACAAAAACGGAGGAAAAGATTTTGCTTTCTTCTTCTCGTGTCTTTGATTTTCGTCCTAAAACAGAGAGGTCACAAAAATAGAGTGAGAGATAGACGGAGGAACGGATGCTCAAATCTGAGTAAAGGGAGGTAGCGGGGCGGTCCGGTCAGAGTTCGACGAGGTTTCCACTGAGGTTTTTCAGTTTAGATCTTGTTCGCGCCGTTGACTATCATCGTCAAACTATCCAACAATCAGATTTTAGATCTATTCAAGGTTTATTTCTTTCTTTCTTTTACTATTTTGGCTTAATTCAATGCCTCTAATAATCTCATTAATCCCTCTTTTATCTGTTTTGTTGATCTTCTGATTTAATGTTTCATTTTGGCTTGTGATGCCTTAATAATTTGTTTTTTTTGGCATTTTTTTTTGTTCTTTTGATTATTGTTCGTGTGTTTCTTTCATGTAATTTTATATTCTAATGAATTTTCAATAGCTAAAGTAAATTTGGAGTTCTGTTTGCAATGGCTTATTAAAGATAAAGGTTTTGAGGCTTTAGGATTAATAATATAGTGATAGAAAATTAAGTTAACAAAGTTGAGCAGATTAGATGATTGCTTGGATGTTTGAAAGGTCTTAGGACGTGGGTTTGGGCTAAAATTTAAAAATGGCGTATATTGGATTGGGTTTGAAAATGTTTTATCACTTAAACTGTTTGGAGCATGCTTAAGCCGACCATGTTGGGGTAGGCAAACCGTAGGTCACATTTCAAGTGCACGCTGGCGTGATTCGACCATCAAACAGTTAAAATAATAAATTATCGCGACTATGGGTGCGGATCCCGTGGCAAAGTCATAGATACGTAACTCCAAAATCTGAGTACACGCTGGCATGACTCGACCCCTAATTTCCAATAATTAAAATAAACATGTTGTAGATCGTGGGTACGGTTCCCGTGACATGATTCACAATGTGTAACCAAATAATTAGTTGTATAACAATTGGATTATTAAAAGCGGTTTAAAAGGAATAAATGCACGTAGGTTTCAAACAATGTTTTAAAATCAGATAAATAGGCTAATAACAATAGTTGAGAGACCGTACTAAAACCACGGAACCTGGGAATGCCTAACACCTTCTCTCGGGTTAACAGAATTCTTTACCCGAATTTCTGTGTTCGCAAACTGTAAAATAGAGCCAAGTTTTCCTCGATTCGGGATTTAAACCGCTGACTTGGGACACCATAAATTATTCCAAGTGACGACTCTGAATTTTAAATAAGATAATCCCGTTTTGATTGTCACTTAAATTGGAAAAACTCCCTTATACCCTTCTCGGGGGTAGTAAAAAGGAGGTGTGACACTTTAAAGAATGATATCTCGAGCATTTTATTATTCCTTTCTTGTGGTCCTTTTCCTGAAAAGGAAAAACATTTCGGACTCGAAGGTATATATTTTCTTAGATGATGACTGCTTAACCCTTTAAAACGTCCATCAGAAAGCGTAACCCTAGACCGGAAATTGTGTTATTTCCTCGCATCTTTGCAGGTCTAATATCATCATCTGGTGATGAGTTAGTTTTATGCCTATCATCTAAAAAATTTAGTAAAATTTTTAAATATTCAAAATAAAATCGAACGTTTGATACCTGATAGGGGGTATTCTTTTCCTTAGAAGTAATACTTCTTTAGGTGGATGGCGTTTCAGATTGTTGGTAGAACTCTGTCGTCCATAGCTTCCAACTCATAGGCACCTTTCCCAGCTATGCCTCGGATTTTGTAAGGTCCTTCCCAGTTTGGATTTAGCTTTCCTGCACCTGCTTCTTTCATTGATTAAAAGACTTTTTTGAGGAAGAAGTCCCCAATCTTGAAGTACCAGAGATGAGCTTTACGGTTGTAATAACGCTCTTTGTTTTTGAGCTTCCATCCGTATCAATGATGCTTCTCTCCGTGGTTCGAGAAGGTCCAGGTTGGTCCTCAATTCGTCGTCGTTTTCTTCTTCCATGGCTGTTGAGAACCTTATGCTTGGTTAGCCAATCTCTATAGGTATTAAGGCTTCTGAGCCATATACAAGTGAGAACGGAGTTTCTCCCGTGGCTATTTTTGAAGTTGTTATGTATGCCCATAATACCGCTAGTAACTCATCAGGCCAGTTTCCTTTGGCTTTATCTAGCCGTTTTTTAGATTATTGATGATGACCTTATTCGTTGACTCAGCTTGACCATTAGCCACGGGGTGGTATGGTGTTGAAGTGATCCGTTTGATTTTCCAACTTTCAAAGAATTCTGTGATTTGAGAGCCTATGAATTGTTGGCCATTATCGCACACGATTTCCTTTGGTATTCCAAAGCGACATATTATGTTTCTCCATAAGAAGCTTTTAACTTCCTTTTCTCGCACTTGTTTGAACGCTTCTGCCTCTACCCATTTTATAAAATAATCGGTTAGCACGAGTAAAAATCGTACCTGTCCCTTAGCTGTGGGAAGAGGTCATACTATGTCCATACCCCATTTCATGAAAGGCCATGGGAATATTATTGGATGCAGTAATTCCGTTGGTCGATACATGTTATTGGCAAACCTTTGGCACCTGTCGCATTTGGATACGAAGTTCTCGGCTTCTTCTTCCATCTTAGGCCAATAGTATCCAGATATGATAGGGTTTTCACTAAGGATCTCGCCCTTGAGTGATTTCCACAGTGTCCTTCGTGGACTTCTATCATCACAAATTCCATTTGGTTAGGTCTGAGGCATTTAGCTAGGGGTCCTCCGAACATCTTGTGATAAAGCGCGTTGCGAATAAGGCAGTACCGTGCAGCTTTGCAGCGAAGTACTTGAGCTGCTTTCCTATCTTCAGGTATGCCATTCTGCAGAAAATTAAGAATTTCGTTTATCCAGTCCCATGTTAAGTTGTTTAAAGTTACCTCATTCATGTCCTGGTCGATCATTGAATGAAATATTTGGACGACAATTGCATTGTCTTTGTTTGTTACTTCCGTGACTGCTGCGAGGTTAGCTAATGCATCTGCTTCTGCATTTTCCTCTCTAGGTATTTGCATTACCTTCCACGTTTTGAATTTTCTCATGAGATCTCGTGCTTTTTCAAGATACTGTTGCATCCGAGTCTCTCGAGAGATGTAAGTCCCCTGTATCTGATTTGCTACCAGTTGGAAGTCGCTGTTGATCACAATTTGCTCGATTGAGAGCTCCCGTGCGAGTTAAAGCCCTGCAATAACAGCTTCGTACTCTGCTTCATTGTTAGTTATAGGATAACACTTGATAGCTTGCCGTGTCTTTTCACTCGTGGGTGATATTAAGACTATGCCTAAGCCGACACCTTTTATATTTGAGGAACCATCGGTGAACAAGTTCCATAGGCTTGTATTAGCACCGTTAAAGAGTTGTAACTCTTTTTCTACTTCAGGTACAATGCCGTTACTAAAGTCATCAACAAAATCAGCTAGTATTTGAGACTTAATTGCAGCCCTAGGCTGATAGATTATTTCATGCTCACTTAATTCTATGGCCTACTTGGCTAATCTCCCTGACAATTCCTGTTTATGCAGAATATTTCTTANTTACCAATACTGCACTTACAACAATTTCTTAGACAGCCAGGTAGATGTACAATCTTTCCCCTTCTTTTGGCTTTGAAAGCAGTGGTGGTTTCGATAGATAAATCTTCAGATTTTTGAGGGCTTGCCGACATTCTTCAGTCCATTCGAACTGATTCTGCTTTTTGAGAACTGAGAAGAATTTAAGACTTTTTTCGGAAGACCTAGAAATAAACCTTCCCAAAGCTGCTATTCTCCCTATTAGTCTTTGAACTTCCTTTTTATTTGTTAAAATATCAGGTATTTCCTCTATAGCTTTAATTTGAGCGGGATGTACCTTTATTCCTCTGTTCGATACAAGAAAACCCAAAAATTTACCTGATTGCACTCCAAAAGCGCATTTCTCTGGATTTAGCTTCATATTATACCTGCGTAAAATATCAATAGCAGTAGAGAGATGCTGGAAATGGTCTCATGCTTGTGTTGATTTTAACAACATATCATCAATATAGACTTCCATCGTCTTTCCAATATGTTCTTGGAACATTTTAGTCACTAGCCTTTGATAGGTGGCTCTAGCGTTTTTCAAGCCAAAATGCATAACTTTATAACAGTAAGTCCCCCGGTTTGTAACGAAGGAAGTTTTCTCCTCATCTGAGGGATTCATTTTAATCTGATTATAACCAGAATATGCATCTAAGAAGCTTAATAATTCATGACATGTTGTGGCATCAATCATTTTATCTATATGTGGCAATGGGAATGAATCTTTGGGGCATGCTTTATTTAAATCAGTATAATCTACGCATACTCTCCATTTGCCATTCTTTTTAGGTACTACCACAGTGTTCGCTAAACAGTTAGGGTACGTTACCTCTCGTATCGAACTGATCTTCAAGAGTTTCTATACCTCTTCGTCGATCACTTGGTTTTTGAATGGTACTTGCTTTCTTTTCTTCTGCTTAATAGGTATGAAGGATAGATCTTCATTTAGTTTATGAGTCATCACTTCTGGTGGGATGCCTGTCATATCTGAGTGGGACCACGCAAAGCAGTCTGTGTTAGCCTTTAAATAATCAATTAACTTACCTTTTCGAGCGGGGCCGAGCCTCGTGCCTATATACACTTTCTGTTCAGGCTTTTGTTCAGATAACGGAATAGCTTCGAGCTCCTCCGTAGTTGTTTTGATGTGCTTATCTTCCTCCGGTTCATGAATGACGTCCGGTCTAGAATTTGCATCTGTGTGGTATAATACACCTTCCGTGGTAACTTGATTCTCCTTCTCGTAAGTATTTTC
>MDKI01137786.1:0-12671 GCA_005239505.1 Nicotiana paniculata | reverse complement strand
AAAACATATTTCATAAGCTCAGAGTGAAAGTAGTAAAATCATAAGTAGCCCCTTGGGCAAAAACATGTATCATAATCAGCCCCTCGGGCATGCCTCACAGTCACTCATAATCAGTCACTCAACACCTCACAGTCACTCATGCCTCCCAATCACTCGTCACTCGACACTCGGCACTCGGTGCGCTCACTAGGGGTATGTGCAGACTCCGGAGGGGCTCCTTCAGCCCAAGCGCTAATAGCAAGCCACCTCGTGGAGTATCATATCCTCACAATCAGGCCCTCGGCCTCACTCAGCAGAACCACTCAAAAAGCGCCTCGGGCGAATCAGTAAAACAGGGTACTCGACCCAAAACATCATTTTTAAATCTCAAAGTAGTGTAAATCAGGCTGTGTTTCGAAAATAGTAAGCACAGTGCGGCTGAGTGAAATCATCAATACATAGTGAGGAAAACAACAGTAAAAATCCCCCAAGGGGTCTAAACAGATCGGCACAAGGACCCAAACACGGCTTATAGCCCAAATATTTCAACAATCTTTAGAACATAATTTAACATAAGGTTTTGAGTAAAATATGCAACTCAATAGTTGCCGCGGAGAGGACCTAGTCCAATCCAAAAATCAGTGCGCGCCACGTACTCGTCATCTGACATGTGCGTCATTCTAAAATCAGTAAGAAATATGTAATCCGGGGTTTCATACCCTCAGGACAAGATTTATAACCACTACTTACCTCTACCGGTCCACAACACTAGTCCGCTATGCTCTTTCCCCTCAAATTGGCTCCCGATTGCTCCGAATCTAGCAAAAACTAGTTCAACATCATCAATATATACTAAAGGAACACAACCCAATCGAAAATTATCAAATTATACAAGAATCTCAAAATTCGGCCAAACCTGAGCCCCGGGCCCACGTCTCGGAATCCGATAAAATTTGCATCACTAGAATCCTCATTCCCTTACGAGTCTATCCATACCAAATTTACCAAAATCCGACCTCAATTGCCCACTCAAAATATCAAAATAATTTTCTAAATTTTCCTCCCATTTTTCCCAACTTTTCTACTTTAATTCCTCAAATTGCAAGGTGAAAATGAAGAAAAATTCATGAAATTGAACCAAAAATGATTGAAGAACACTTACCACAAGAGCCCCGCTGAAAAGATCGTCCAAAATTTCCTTCCCCCGAGCTCTCTAATGGAAAAACAAGTTATGGCCAAGAACCCCCGAAATAGAACTTAAAAACTGTATGCCCAGGCCTCTTTCTTCACTGCGATCGCAGAAGCTCCCACGCGATCGCGAAGAACAAATTTGCTGCCCCATCAAATTACACTACGCGATCGCAGACATCCACACGCGATCGCGATTCAGCAGGACATAAACCCATGCGATTGCAAACCACTCTACGCGATCGCGAAGAACAACGACTCGGCCCACTCACGCTCCCTTTAACTCTATGCGAACACAAAAAACACCACGCGATCGCACTGCACAACAACCTCACACTCACGCGATCGCGACCTCCACCACACGATCGCATATAAAAAAAATCCTTCCATCCCCAGGTAGGTCTACGCAATCGCAAACACCTTCCCTCGATCGCGTAGAAGGAAACCAGAACCTCACACCAGCAAAAATCTGCCCAGTTTTCAAGCCAAGAGTTGGTCTGTTAACCACCCGAAACACACACGAGGCCCTCGGGACCTCAACCAAACATACCAACATATCCATAACATCATTCAAACTTAGTCAATCCTTCAAAACACAAAAAACAACGCAAAAACACCAAAATCACATCAAATTCAAGCCTATGAACTTTGGAACTTCCAAATTTCGCCAACTTTGCCGAAACCAACCAAAACACCTCCGATTGACATGAAATTTTGCATAGATACTCAAAATGACATTACTGACCTGTTCCAACTTCCGGAATTCCATTCCGACCCCGATAGCCTATTTTGCACTGCCAACTGGAAATCGCCAAAATAACTTTCGCCAATTCAAGCCTAATTCTATACCGGACAACAAAACTCCATTCCGAACACACTTATAAGTCCCAATTCACCTAACGAAACCATCACAGCCATAAAATCCACATTCCGAGGTCGTTCACCATTAAGTCAACTCTCAATTGACTTTATAAACTATTAGGCTACCTTGAGACACTACACGCCTCAATTCTTACCATGACCACTCTGAACCCGAACCAACCGACCCAACACACATAAATGAAGCTGAAACAGGGGAAACGGGGCTAAACTCTCGGAATGACCGGCCGGGTCGTTACACCAAATCTATCCAAAAATCAAATTTATATCATTATTATATGCCAAGGGACGAAGCCCATTCGAAAATTGTCAAATTCAACCAAAAATCACCGGGACCCCCGGGACCACATCTCGAAATTCGATAAAAATCACATCACAAGAATCCTTATCCTCCCACTCAAAGGTTTCCAACCCTAATTCTCCAATATTAGGGTTCAAATCCTACAATTTGTAGGTCTAATTAGCTAGAAATCAACATAGAATCAAGTATTGAATTCAAAAATCTTACCTCCAAGTGATTCCCTTCGATTCCCTCTTTAATACCTCTCTAAAAAGCTTTAAATTCGACCAACAATGGTGAGAAATAGGCTAAAAATCGCGAAGATGGCTTTTTATACTTTCTGCCCAGGTATTATTTCCTTAATCGCGATCGCGGAAATAGCCTCGCGATCACGAAGCACAAACAAGCCTCCCGTGCATTTGAACCTTACGCGATCTCAGAAAAACACACGTGATCGCGAATAGCACCCTCTCATAACAACACGAACGTTCCCCACTCTACGCGATCGCGTAGAGTAATTCCTTCATCCCACCGTCACTCCAAATCCTTCTACGCGAATGCGACCTCAGCCACGCATTCCCGATGCACAACTCTGAAAAACTACGCGATCGCGATCCTAACCCTGCAACCGTGTAGAACAAACTTACCTCTTCACCAAAATAAGCCTACGCGATCACGAATGGACTCTTGCGATCGCGTACAAGGAAACCAGAAACATATGACACCAAATTTCAACAGTTGCCAACCAAATACTAAGTCCGTTAACAACCCGAAACTCATCTGAGGCCCTCGGGACCTCATCCAAACATACCATCATATCCCATAACATCTTTCAAACTTAGTCAAGCCTTCGAATCAGTTAAAGCAACATCCCAATACCGAATTAACCCCGAATTCAAGCCTAAGGATTTCTAAACTTCCGAAATTCACCAAAGATGTTGGAACCACCCAAAACACGTCCGATTGATATGAAAATTTGCACACACATCCAAAATTATACTACGTACCTGCTCCAACTTCCGGAATTCCATTCGGACCCCAATAAACAATTTTTCACTGCCGACCAAAAATTGCCAAAAAACTCAATTTCGCCAATTCAAGCCTAATTCTACTCCGGACCTCTAAACCACATTTCGAACACACTCCTTAGTCCCAAATCACCTAACGAAGCTATCCAGGCTATAAAGTCCATATTCCGAGGTCCTTTACCTAATAGTCAACTTCCGGTTGACTTTTCTAACCACAAAGGCAACTTAAGAGACTAAGTGTCTCTTTTCTCACCACGACCACTCCGAACCCGAACCAACCAACCCCACACATCATAAATAGTCTAAGAAACACATGAAAAAGTATAAATAGGGAAAACAAGGCAAATCTCACGGAACGACCAGCTGGGTCGTTACAAAAACCATGCAACAGAAGAAATGCGCATGATCGCCAAAGAAGTTGTTCAAGAGTTTCGACGGGATGACCGGTCTGTTATTTGTGGACGAGGTTGTGAAAAAAGTCAAGGTAATATATCTACAGAGAAGTTTTTTTTCCTGATAATATTATTCTTTTATTCAGAATAACCATTATTAGTAATTTTCTATAGGAATATTTTGATAAGAAGTTTGAAAAGTTATTTGAGATTTTCGACAAGTCAAAAGGAAGAGATGATGGCGATGTAGATTTTGAATTCATGAACTATCGACAATATGATAGGATGAACGACTCCTTAGAACCTCAATATGATATTAATGTTCCTCAATATGGACTGCATAAAGTTGTAGATGAAAATGCAAGAGGTGAGCAAGCAGTTGTTGAAGGCCAAGTTCAAGTAGCAAGTTCAATGTGTCGAACGACAAGTTGAAGCGGAATGTTCTAATGTTGATAGACTGAGAAAAGTTGATGGATATGATAAACAGTTATCAACGAGAATGTAGGAAGTAAGAAAGGTGCAGATGATGAAGTTTTCGGTACCAAAGAACATGTACCGAGTTGTGATTTGGGTACTTGTATTGCAAAAGGTAATGTGTTTGCGGAAGCAGATGATGAACCTCTTGGTACTGAAGAACACGTACAAAATGATGTGGGTACTCCTATTGGGAAAGGCAATGCGTTTGTGGAAGCATTAACTATTTGCCAAGAAACTTTAGGTGCAGATACATAGGAAGTTGTCACTACAGGTATAAATATTATATATATATGTGTGTGTGTGTGTGTGTGTGTGTGTGTATGTGTCATTGATTTTCCCCCTATGAATATGCAATGGAAGTTGAATACAGTAGTGCCTCAAAAACTCTCCGATGATGCTACATTGCATGAAGATAGAGTCGAGAAAATCCTTTCGCAGAATACCCCAAGGCTCGTCGACGATGCCGCACCATTGAAATGAAGTTGGAGCTGCTGAGATCGACAAAGGTATGGAATCTGGCGATAACACAGTGGAAGGTAAACATCAAGGTACTCTATACATCACGAACTTATTACATTTGATCCAAGTTTTTATTTTCAGTTTGAAATTTTACTACTTTCTTTTATTTTTTGTGCTTTTTATGATTATTTAGAAAGACTCGATGTAGCCGAAAAAGAAATTGGTGAGCTTATTCGGCTATAAAAAAAGGAAAAATACATCTCTCCACACATTATTTAATTTTTTTGCCTTTCTTTTTTTTTTTTTGCATGAAGATATAGGTATATCTTAGGTTAATGCAAGCGGATCCATTGGTATGAAAATACCATATGTGTTGCAACACTTAGACCATGTATTTATTTGCTGCAATTCAATTACAAGGCATTTTTTTGCCTAATGTATGTTTGTATCAGTTGTATTTATTTATATATTTTTCTTATTTTTTGCATATCTCATCTTATGCATCATAACTTCTTCCAAATTCTAAGAGAAGGAAGGTGTCCAGTTCTCTTAATGTTTTGCGTGACACCAGTGATATCCCCTACTTCAATTTATGTTCATTTTTGTTGGGTAGTACACAAGAGATTGGTTCAAATGCTAATTCTGTTGTTGTTGTTGTCGGTGAAAAGAGATAAAAAGAGCATGAACAACAGGGAGTTAGAGAATTATTTGTCCCTATGGATGTGGATTTTTCCCCTGCTGCTGAACCGCAGCAGTTGGTTGTGACTGAGCAGTAGGAAAATCAAGCAAAAAGAAAACCAACTAAAGTAGGGAAAAGGATTCATATGGAGAGTATTTGGTTGAAATATCCTTACGTCATTACTAAAAAAAAGGCAAGGGATCAAGATTGGAAAGCAGGAAAGACTACACGAAGATGTCACTTCCATTATGTCAACCAAGACAGCAGATTGATGCAGAGATTTACATACTGGTTGAAGACGGATGCCGGTGAATATGATTCCAAGCCATTCAGATTAGCTGGAATTGATATTCCAAAGTCAATCTTTACCGAGCTTGGGGGCCCTAACTCTGATCTTGTGGATGAAGGAAGTTATTATGTTTGTTTTTTAAATTGGTTTTGAACTGTATTTCCTAAAACTTCAGCTTTATGTTTGTTTTAGAGTTTTTGTACTGTAAATTGGTAAACTTCATACTTATGCATACTTATATTTTTTAGTTCATTTGCTAAAACTCATATTAAAAAATGCTGAAGTTTTGTCATGCAGTCTGTAGTTGTGTTATAAGTTTTTTTCTAAACTTCAAACTTTCACTTTCTGAAGTATTTTAGTTCATTCTCTAATACTTCATACTAAACATGTTGAAGTTTTTGTCCTGCAGTCTCTAGTTTTGCCATGAGTTTTTTTTATAAACTTTAAATTAAACATACTGATGTTTTTTAGTTCATTTCCTAACACTTTATACTGAACATGCTTAAGTTTTTGTTATGCAATTTGTAGTTTTGTAATGAGTTTTTTTCTAAACTTCATACTTATGCATGCTGAAGTTTATTAGTTCATTCCCTAAACTTATGTTTTACCCTGAATTATATTGTGGTTAAGTTCACATATTTTCTTTTGTTGTTGTTAATTTGCAGCATATTTAAGTGGGCACATATTTCTTGCGCAAAAGATATTGCTATCACATTTCAAGTTATCCAGAATCAAAATGTGCAGTAACAAGTTTACTTTATGATCAACATATGACTAAGTTGGCTAATGTTCATCCTTCAGATGAACAGAAGGAGAAAATTAGAATAAGGAAGGAGAAGAGAATGGAGGAGAAAAGAAAAATGGAAGAGAAAAAGAGCAAATCAAAGAGAAAGCGGCTATAAAAAAAAATAGGTGATTGAGGAAGTTGTAGATTCTAAAGAAGAAGTGGAGATTGAAGAACTTACTGGGTTTACCTAGTTTACTGAAGAATCAATTGGTGAAAAGATGGCCAACTACATAAGAGGCATTGACCTTTCATGAGGTATCTCATGAGCATTTGTCGAAAAGGTATTCTTTCAATTTCAAATTAAGCCAAGACCCGGCCAGTTATCTACGCACTACTTTCTTAAAATTATGCACTTTCAAACCAAAACTATATATGTGTACGATTCCTTGAGTGATTTACCATATGACAATGCATTTGAAAATGTCCAAAATTATGCTCAGTTGATCCCACACTTGCTCAAATGCTTGAAGTTTGGCACACAAAATAAATCTTATAGGAAAAATGCTTTGAAACGTTTTACGTTTAAGTAGATGAACACGCTCCTACAACAAAACAAGTACGTGTTTGGCATATGTTTACCATGCATCTTATCTTTATGGTTTTTTTCTTTATTTTTAGAGCTGGGTTATTGTGTTAATTAATCTTTAAATATTTTTATTTTTTGTGTAGTGTTGATTGCGGTATATTTGTTCTTAAGTTCTATAAGATGTGGTTGAAGCAACATGATGTCTTCAAATTCAAACAAAGTGATGTGTTGACATTCAGAAGAGAATTGGTTGTGAATCTTTGGCCTCGTGGAAAGTGGAAAGAACAAAGAGGTTATGAAACTCCAGAAGAGCAACTAGGACATGACTATGGAGAATATGAAGACACTCTATGTGAATATTTTTGATAGAGAATAAATTGTAAATGAAAAATACTTTCTTTTGTTATTTTTCAATGATGTAAGTGAAAACAAAATTGGATTTGAGAATATATATTATTGTTCATGAATTATGTGATGTCTACCTTTTAAATTTTTGTTCTCTACGCATTAATTAGTCTGAAATTGTCTTGGATTGTATCAAATACCTTTGTCTCTTTTATCATGAACTTAAGCATGTTTTGTAAAATTTTAGCATGTTTAGTGTAAAGTTTTAGCAAATGAACTAAATAACTTCAGCATGCACTAGCAAAAACTCATTAGAAAATTATATACTGCAGAACAAAAACTTAAACATGTTTAGTCTGAAGTTTTAGCAAATGAACTAAAAACTTCACTTATTTAGACTGAAGTTTCAGATAAAACTCATGGCAAATATGTAGACTGCAGGACAAAACTTCTGCATGTTTTGGTATGAAGTTTTAGCAAATGAACTAAATAACTTCAGCATGCAATAGCATGAAATTTTAGCTTCAATGTGAAAAAAATTCATGCTACATTAGCATGATGTTTTAGCTTCAATGTGAAACAACTTCATGCTACATTAGCATGAAGTTTTGGCTTCAGCATGTTTGTGTGAAGTGTTAGGAAATGAACAGAAAAACTTTAGCATGGATAAGTTTGAAGTTAAGAAAAAATTCATTAGAAAATTACATATTGTAGGAGAACACTTCACCATGTTTAGTCTTATGTTTTAACAAATGAATTAAAAAACTTCAGCATGTTTAGGCTGAAGTTTAGGAAAAAGCTCATTACAAACCTAGAGACTTTCGATGACCCGACCGGTCGTTTTGAGCATTCTCATTCCATTAAGCTATTTGAAGTCTAGAGTAGCTTTTCATGATGTATTATGACTTGTGTGAATCGTTGGACTTGGTTTTCAGGTGATTCAGATTGACTTGGAAGAATAAATTTTATGTTTGAAGCTTTAAGTTGGAAGAGTTGACCAAGTTAGACTTTTTTAGTATTTGAAATTGAATTGGAGTTTTAATGGTTCCATTAGGTTCGAATGATGATTTTCGACTCGGGCGTATGCCCGAATTTGCATTTGGATATTTCTAGAAGGTTTCGGCGCTAATCAGCGGAAGTTGGAAATCTGAAGGTTTGGAATATCCATAAGTTTGAACAAGTGTTGAATTTGATGATATTGAATCCAGATTTTGGTTTCGGGAATTGAAATAACTGTGTTATTTCATTTAGGACTTGTGTGCAAAATTTGAGTTCATTTCGAGTTGATTTGATATGTTTCGGTGCGAGTTTTGGAAGTTAAAAGTTCAAAAGTTCATTAAGTTTGATTTGAGGTGTGATTCATTATTTCGATGTTGTTATGCGTGATTTGAGGCCAAAATTAGTTCTAAGTTAGGTTATGGGACTTGTTGATATGTTCAGATGGAATCCCGAAGGCTCGGTCTTGTTTCAGATTGAATTCGGACCATTTTCCTTTATTTTGGCATTGTTGGTTCTGCTGAGTTTTGGGCATCTGGTTTTCTTATTCGTGATCGTGGAGAAAGGATCGCGACCTCATAGAGTTGTTTATCGCGTTCGCGAGTCTAGATTCACATTTGCGGAATTTAAGGCATTTGTTCAGTGCGTTCGCGAGTCTAGCAATGCGTTAGCGTAGAAGGAAGGAGGGCCCGAGGATGTCAGGCATTTGTTCTTCGTGATCACGAAGTTTGGAACGCGATCGCGTAGTTCTAGGATATTTGACCGTCGCGTTCACTCTATGATGCTACGTTCGGGAAAGAAGAATTTCAGCTGGTGAGCATTGGTTCTCTGCGAACACGTGGAATTGTTCGCGTTTGCGAAGTGTAATAACTGGGCAGACTCTATTAAATCCCATTTCGAGGGTTAGAGTCATTTTATCAGATTTGGAGATACAAATCTCGGGCTGAGGTGATTTTTGAAGCGATTTTCACCATATGGAGTGGGTTAAGTGTTCTCTACTCAGTTTTGATTATATTTCATGAATCTATCCACACCGTAGTAGGCTTTATTGATTTATGCCATGATTGATTTATAGTAGTGCTTGGGCAGGATCCACCCCTTCGGAGTCTGACTTACTAGCAGCAAGTGCAGGTACCTACTGAGTGCGAGTGACGAGCGCGAGTGCCGAGTGACTGGGAGGATGAGTAACTGGGAGGATTGAGTGACTGTGAGGACTGAGTGACTGCGAGGACTAAGTGACTATGAGGACTGAGTGATTGGGATGACTGAGCGAGTTGATACCCCGAGAGTATGCAAATGGTTTTATCACTACGTTGCATTGCAGTTGGCATGCATACTTGGCATGTAGGCATTGAGATACCATTCCTCATGATGTACGGTAAAGTGACACTAATGACTTTTACATGCACATTGACATGTAGGCATAGAGATGTGTTTTCCGCATGCCATCTGATAACGAGACTTCTTATCTGTTGTTGAAAGTTTTTGGGAAAAATTGCAGATTTATGGCTTACTCATATCTTTTGAGATTAGGGAGATAGATTTGGGATTTACTGTTATACTTGAAAAGCACGCCTATTTTCCCGTAACTTTGAACGAGCTGAGCATCATATCTTTGAATTTTTTCTTGCACTACTTTTACTGTTATGAGTTATTGTTGGATATTGGTGTCGGACCATGACCGTTGTCCAAGCTCGCCACTGCTTTCAACCTAAGGTTAGGTTTGTTACTTATTGAGTACATGGGGTCGGTTGTACTCATACTACACTTTTGCACCTTGCGTTCAGATTTTGGATGTTGATGTTGCTATGTATGGCGGGAGCTGGCATTGAAGATGTTTCTGCGTTCCGGTCACAGCTGCCACTTATTCTTGGTAGCTCTAGAATTATTAATTTGTTCATGTATACTTTAAACAGATGATGTATTTATTTCGTACCAGCTTTGTAAACTCTAAATCTTAGAAGCTCATGATTTGTACTACTAGTCCTTGGGAATTCTTTGTATAATAGTTCAGTTGTATTATCATTTCTTCTCTTAATGAATCTCATTTGAATTGGTTTGTTGTTAACTGGCTTACCTAGCTGGTTGGGTTAGGTGCCATCACGGCTAATGTGATTGTGGGTCGTGACAAGTTTGTATCAAAGCTCTAGGTTCATAGGTTCTACGAGTCATGAGAATAAGTCTAATAGAGTCTTACGGATCAGTATGATCGCGTCATACCTATTTCGAGAGGCTACAAGGCATTTAGGATAAACTTCCCGTCTTTGTTTCCTTATTGTGTGGCATTGATTTAGCTTGAAGAGTAACTCTTCGAATTCCTTCCACTCGTATGCATATATGAGCGCTCGGTATCAGCTGTGCATCGACGGCTTGTGGAATTCCATAAATGAGATGCGAAATGTATTTTCTGTGTTTTGTTGATGGGCCAGTCTAAAGGACCTAAGGCTGGGTTTGGACCGCAGTTTAACCTCAGTAGTTTCAGTTGTGTGAGCATGCATTTTTGGACTTCTATGTACAGTAGTGTCCCTATGAGTGGAATTTGTGGACTTGTGAGTGGTTGGATAACTAAATTATGAGTATGATGTCAGTGCGGGTTGTGTTCAGATGGTTTGAATGTGATGAGAAGAGTTTGCTTGAGATCTAAAAAGAACTATTGGGTGCTTGATTTCTGTCATGATGTGACATATAATCTCAAGTTTGAGTGTGTTGAATGATCTTTCATGTTGTTTAATTGTGGAATGAATTAGATTCTCATGTCTTATTGATGGGTTCAAACTTAGGAAGATTAAGTGATTGCGTAGTAGTTGTGGCTGTGAAAGGGTGTAGAGAGATGTCAGTTTAAGGCTAAGCATGTGGGTTATAACCTGCGGGGGGTGATCTACGGATGTGTGATCCTTATGATGTTTTGAGGAGGGTTTCTTTTCTACCAGTAGGTTATAGGATTGCGATTTGAGTTTGGATTGGTTATGAAAGTTGACTTGACCGTCATGAGGATGAATGAGAGCTTATCATATTATTTGAGGTACTAATATAGTTTGTGTTATATGAGCTTATGAAGGATTTAGTTGAATCTCACAACGGTATTATGGCAATAATAGAGTATGGACATTGTGAGTTATCGAGTGTTTTGTTCTATGGCTTTCAGCCAAGTGGGGGAGTCTGCTATTGATGATTTGATTACATGGTTATGTGTTGTACTGATTTCGGTTTGAGCAATACTTGTGAATCAGTTATGACTTGCAAAGGTTGAGATCGAGGATGACTCGAGTAAGGCAATTTCTGGATACGGGTTATATTACACTTTATGGGTATATGGAAATCATGGAATGATTTGAGTTGTTATTCGTGATAAACGTAGTGCGCATGGAGTAGGAATTTACTTGATTACGTTAAGGAGAGATTACATCTTGGGGCGTTGTTGTGCTAATGGGGCACAGGTCGTTCGACTCGTTTGGGCGGTGCAATTGAGATTTGAGCAAGAGGGTGACTCTCAAGAAGGTTCTAATGGATTCAAGATTTATATGTAGTAATTGAGAATTTCAAATTGGTATATGACTAGAATCTGAGATTTGCATTTGATGGTGTCGAGACTCGTGGTATTTCTGTATCATTATGGATTCTACATTTTAGTATCATCAAGGTGAAGGAAACGACTTTAGATTCACAGAAGGTCTCTTTAGAGTGGGCATCTCGGTTGTGGTACTTTTGGGTGCTTAAGAGCGAATAAAACGGCTTATAGGTCTTAGGGCGTTGTGGTTTTATTCTAGGGTTTCTGATGCGAGGCTAGAATTCATGGTTTAACACGTTATATGCCTTACATTTTATGTGCATTAATGATAAAAATACACTTTGTATGTGCATAATGGAGTTTATTTAATGTGTAGGTGCATTGGAGATGGAAACCGAGCTAAATGGATGCAAATACATTAAAAATACGCTTAAGAGTCGAAAAGGAAACACCCGGGCGTTAGCCGAGCGTTTGGCCCCTAAAGCCAGGCTGTCCCTGGCGTTAGTGGGGCGTTAGGCCCCTAAAGTCAGGCTGACCCTGGCGTTAGGGGGGCGTTTGGGCCCTAACGCCAGGCCTGCCCTGGCTTTAAGGGGGCGTTTGAGCCCAAATGCTTGGGTCCCGATGTCCAGTCAATTCCGAGTTTTGAAGAGTTTAAGTGTTTCCCGGTTGGAATAGAAGTCTCCTACATGTTTAGGGTTTGTCCTAAACATATAAATAGAACCCAAAACTCAACTTGAAGAGGGATCCGAAGGGAGATTCCATTAGAGACAATAGACGCTTGTGGAATACTACTCATAGAAGCCAAACATCGATTTTTACAGCTTTTATTCATTACTTTGTAGTTTAATTATGCAAGTTA
>MDKI01057650.1:0-49778 GCA_005239505.1 Nicotiana paniculata | reverse complement strand
AATCAACCTGAATTTGTAGAGTAATTAGCTTACTAACAAATATAATTGTATAGGTTATAGTTTAAAAAATTTAAAAGTTATGTTGTTTAAAAGGCAGAACAATTAAATGGGAGAGCAATTTATAAGTCGAAAATAACAACCACGATTATCAGAAGAAAATAATAAACGGGATTTATAAGTCGCAAAGACAAATACGATTTGTAAGTCGCATATATATATATATATATATATATATATATATATATATATATATATACGATGTATAAGCCGCAAGTACTAATCCGATCTGTAAGTCACAAATACTAAAGCGATTTAGATATAGCATACGGCTAAAATTGGAGAGTCCGATTTTACGGTCATTACGACACTCAGAAGGCTCGAAGATTCGAGTTTCGGCATCGAGGGGACATATCAAAGGCCCTCGATCTCGAGGCAGCGCAAATCGAAGATCAACATCGAAAGGTGGGAAATTCCCAAGGGGCACGTGGTTAAAGCTGACAAAATACACAAAATAGTACAAGCTCGTATCGTTACATTAAATGGTTGTATCAGTCATATCTCTTTGCATTAATTACACATGTACTATGTAGGGATTCCCCCTCATATATCAAGGGGATCCTTGTCACTTTGTAATATACATGATATTTAATATAAGAACATCATTTGTCCTCTAACTAAAACATTCTCTACAATTGCTTCATTAATTCATTGCTTCTCATTTATTGTGTTCTTGAGTTATTCTTCATTCATTACTTGTCATTGTTTGTAAATAGGTCGTTCTTAAGGCCTTCAACATTGTTATACCGTTATCGATAGTCCCTCGTCAAGCTTCTAAAGCTCGACCTCGAGGCCCTTTCCGATCGCCCTCGAGACTGGTATTTCCATTGTCCGGTTTGCGTAATCTCGTCTCATTTTGCTCTTATCTTATTTTATCACTTCTCATTCAACATCTATTGCCTAAACAACCAGTATTAAAATAGATCACATATTTTTAGAACCTCATAATCAAATATAATTGTAATTACCGTTTTCAAGGTAAACAGTTTGGCGCCCACCGTGGGGCTAAAAATAATAGTGATTGTTTTAGTGCTGGTTTTCTTAAAATACAAGTTATTCTTCACACTTTTTCTTGCCCAAGAATCTTCAGTTTCAGGTCAGGAAATGTCTAACTCAGTTAACGCACATGAAAACAATGGTCCTGAGGACCACGGAGAGAATGACGCAGCTACTTCAGGTGCCGGTGTGCCACCACAAAACCCTGAAGGGGCACCATTGCAAATTCCTCTTGATGAAGGCTCACGCAATGCTCAACATATCGATGTGAGCTCTTATACAGACGGAAGTGTGCGTGAAGGAGACCAGCATGAAGCACAGGGATCTCCTGCTCAAAGGGATAGGGAAGCTAGTCTTCATGTCATTTTTGAGATTTTGCACGCACAACAGGTGGCTATTGCTCAGCTACAAAGCCACCAGAGAACCCCAAGCACAGCACCACCAGAAACGGCTCCTCGAGTCGAACAGGCACCGAAAAGATCGAGCAATAATGGGTCAACAGCCGACCCCGCCATTATGAAGATGCTCGAAGACCTTACAAAGAGGATTGAATCGGGCGAAAAAAAGATAGAAGTTAACGACAAAAAAGTAGAGACCTACAACTCGAGGGTCGATCAGATCCCAGGCGCACCCCCCATTCTAAAGGGTGTAGATTCAAAAAAGTTCGTGCAAAATCCATTCCCGTCAAGTGCAGCTCCGATGCCTATCCCAAAGAAATTCAGAATGCCCGATCTCCCGAAGTACAGTGGAATCTCGGACCCCAATAAGCACATTACTGCCTATACTTGTGTTGTAAAAGGGAACGACCTAAGAGATGAAGAGATTGAATCTGTTCTATTGAAAAAATTTGGAGAAATGCTATCCAAAGGGGCCGTGATGTGATATCATAACCTGCCCTCGAACTCGATAGATTCATTTGCCAAGATGGCAGACTCTTTTGTGAAAGCACATGTTGGTGCCATCAAGGTCGCTACAAGGAAATCTGATATTTTCAAAATCAAACAAAGGAAGAATGATATATTAAGGAAGTTTGTGTCCCGCTTTCAATTGGAACGAATGGAATTACCATCAGTCTTCGATGATTGGGCGGTACAAGCCTTCACTCAAGGCTTGAATGAGCGAAGCTCGATAGCTTCAAAACAGCTGAAGTAGAACTTAATCGAGTACCCCGCCATAGTTTGGGCGGATGTACACAACAGGTACCAGTCGAAGATCAGGGTCGAGGACAACCAATTGGAATCCCCCTCGAGCTCGGTGTATCCTATCAGAGTCTTAGAAAAGGAATCGAGGCTTCTAGAAATAGAGCCAAGGCCAAACATAGAAAGGTATCAACCGTACGAAGAAAATCTGAGAAATATCCCGAGATGTAACGTACCTCAAAGTGACCAAAGGATGGACCGAGGACAGAATCCTCGGGGACTCGTGAACAAAGAAGGGTTCGACAGGCACATAAGGCGGACAAAGGCACCCCGACTATCTGAGTAAAACTTCAAAATCGATGTCTCACACATCGTATTGGCCATAAGTAAGATCATGTATACCGAATGGCCGAGACCTGTGCTATCATATCCTTCGCAGAGGAACCCCAACTTGATATGCGAATATCAAGATACTCACGGTCATAGGACCGAGGACTACAGACATCTTCGAGAAGAGGTAGCCCGACTAATCAGCAAAGGGCACCTTTGAGAATTCCTCAGCGACCGAGCTAAAAACCAATTTCAGGAAAGAGACGCAAACAAGAAAAATGAAACAGAAGAACCACGACACGTCATCCACATGATTATTGATGGAGTCGATGTCCCTCAGGGGCCCATTTTTAAGGAAACGAAAGTATCCATCACCAGGGAAAAACGAACTCGGAGCTACATACCTGAAGTCGCCCTTTCATTCAGCGAAGAGGACATCGGTACCTTATCTATACCTCATAATGACGCACTAGTAATTTATTTCGTTTTGAATAAATTTCAAATTAAACGTGTGCTCGTGGATCCAGGTAGTTCGGCCAACGTAATTCGGTCGAGGGTGGTAGAGAAGCTCGGGTTGCTCGACTAGATCGTGCCCGCCTCTCGAATCCTCAACTGATTCAACATGGAAAGAGAGACAACGAAAGGGGAAATCATCCTCCCAGTCAACGTGATAGGTGCAATTCAAGACACCAAGTTTCATGTCATCGAAGGTGACATGAGATACAATGCATTGCTTGGAAGCACATGTGAGGGTGGTGTCGTCAACCCTTCATCAAATGATGAAGTTTCCTACGAAGGATGGAGTAAAAACAGTATACGAAGAGCATCACACAACAAAAGAAATGTTCGTAGTGCACGATGTGGCGCCGACACATTCTAAATCGAAGGATCCAAAAAACAAGCGAACAACCAAGTAACAATCACAAACTACATCCTGGTAGGAACGAATAAAGGACCGTGTCGTGTCCTCGGAACGGATAACCAGAGCATATCAAGGCTTGAACGACATCGCAACTAAGGTACAATCCTCTCTCTTTTTATTTCACACCTTACACTGACCTATGTACAGGTGTTCGATTAGAAGGAATCGGAACACCCTCCATCTCGAAGGCCTTAGGTTTTAAAGCATGCGTTGCGCTCTTTTTCACTCGCGTCGGATTTTATCCCGAATGGGTTTTACCGACGAGGTTTTTGACGAGGCAGTATCCATATGCTACCTAAGGAGAACTCACCAAGTATTCAAGGCTTCTCTCCGATCAACATCAAATATTGAGGGGCATCCCCCTGGGAGATCATTGAAATATGCCAAAGAGGGTTTCGTCAAGAGAATGATGTACCAGACCAAACGGTCGAATGAACCGTGTCCACATAAAATAATCGAACCCTCGATGGTGAAAACATATATACTTTTACCAAGTAACCAGAGAAGTATCTTTTATCATCAAAACATTTCGCACATCGAAGAAGTTTGTTATTTTCACAAGAGACAACCTAGGGACAAAAATTTAGCAAGCACTCGGGAACTGTCCTTGACAGTCACTCCATCGAGTCACCAAAAACTCAAAGCCATAAGACCTCAGGGCCGACAACTTCGAACTCATAATCCCTCCAAGAGGCAATATCTATGACATAAGCGCTCCATGAGTCAATATCAACTCCGACTCGGACTGTCCTCGACAATCGGCTCATCAAGTTATCTAACTCAAAGCCATAAGACCTCAGGGCCGGCAAGTTCTAACTCATTTGCCCTCAAAGAGGCAATATCTATGACATAAGCCCTCCATGAGGCAATATCAACTCCGACTTAAGGACTGACCTCGATAGTCGACTCATGGTCGTAAGACCTCAGGGCTGGCAACTTCAAACTGGTAAGCTCTTCATGAGGAAACATCAAAACTGTAAGGCCTCAAGCAAGGCATGTACAAATTTGTAAGACCTTAAAAAGACATAATCCCCATATCAAAGTCAAGGCTATATATCGAACTTGTAAGACCCCAAAAGTCATACCCTCGATATAGACGCAATGGCTATCTCACTAGGGGACTAAAAGGCTATAGCCAAATATAATGACCACCGTCATAAGGCTCCGGCCAAACTAACACAACTCAGAGACGTTCGACTGTTGCCATAAAATCAAAGGCCTCCAATTACTTCGAAAAACTTTGAAAAGAATCGGTTAAAGGTCGTACCGACCTAAAGCATAAGAGCCCAAGTCGCCAGTTACATCAAAGGTCGTACCGACCTAAAGCGTAAGAGCGCAAGTCGCCAGCTACATCATAGGTCGTACCGACCTAAATCGTAAGAGCCCAAGTCGCCAGCTACAGGTCGTACCGACCTAAAGCGCCTCAAGGCCATTTTGAAAACCTGAGAGCTGTTGAGCTCGGGTCAAAACCCGACTCGGAGACTAAGCCCGAAATGGTTAACTAAAGCGCCTCAGGGCCAAAAAATTGTAAGAGCGCAAGTCGCCAGCTATTTCATAGGTCGTACCGACCTAAAGCGTAAAAGCCCAAGTCGCCAGCTACAGGTCATACCAACCTAAAGCGCCTCAAGGCCGATTTGAAAACCTGAGGGCCGTTGAGCTCGAGTCGAAACCCGACTAGGAGACTAAGCACGAAATGGTTAACTAAAGCGCCTCAGGGCCAAAAAAGCGTAAGAGCCCAGGTCGCCAGCTACATCATAGGTCGTACCGACCTAAAGTGTAAGAGCCGAAGTCGCCAGCTACAGGTCGTACCGACCTAAAGCGTCTCAGGGCCGATTTGAAAACATGAGGGCCGTTGAGCTCAAGTCAAAACCCGACTCGGAGACTAAGCCCGAAATGGTTAATAAAAGCGCCTCAGGGCCAAAAAAGCGTAAGAGCCTAAGTCGCCAGCTAGTCGTACCGACCTAACGCGTAAGAGCCCGAGTCGCCAGCTAACAGGTCGTACCGACCCAAAAGTTCCTCAGGGCCGATTTGAAAACCTGAGGGCCGCTGAGCTCGAGTCGAAACCTGACTCAGAGACTAAGACCAAAATGGTTAACTAAAGCGCCTTAGGGAAAAATGCGTAAGAGCCCAAGTCGCCAGCTACACCGAAGGTCGTACCGACCTAAAGCGTAAGAGCCCAAGTCGCCAGCTTAAAAAGCCTCGGGGCCAATTTATAACCCCAAGGGTTTCATCTCAAGGTCCAATTTATCGGTCTAACTATCGACAAGCAAATCAAAGAAACCAAAGAATCTTTCATATATATATATATATATATGTGTGTGTGTGTGTGCTCATTACAAATACATATTTACAACGCTCCTACAGGAGTCTTATGCAAATAACAAAGCAGAAAATATATTCTACTATCGGGACCAACTCCCTCAAAGGCCCCTCGGACCAGTTCCCACAGCGGCCTTCAAATATCAGCATCAACTCAAGAAGAAAGGAAAAATTTGGCGTCGATCTCGTCCGCCTCGACCTGCTTTATCTCTTCCGAGAGGTCAAAGCCCCTAGCATGTATCTCTTCGAGGGTCTCCCTCTGAGACTTGCATCGGTCATACTCATTGCCCCTCCTCTCTCTGTTGAAATCTCCTCTCAGCTCAGCCCGAGAATCGGCAACATCTTTCAAATAAACAACCACTTTCTTATCGGCCTTCGCTCGAACTTCTTCAGCTTCAGCACAGGCATCCACGACCTCGACCTTCATATTCAAAAGATCGGTCTCGAGATCGGCAATCATGCTCGTCTGAACTGAGCTACTTTCTCGAGCATTACAAAGTTTCACCTCGAGGGGAGAAGCCTTGGCCAAGGCACTCCTTTGTCCGCAACATGAACGCCTATATGCGCCTTCAACGCATGGCATTCGGAATTCACCTGCCCGACCTCGCCCCAAAGGCGTTCCAGTGTTTCCATTTTTCTTTGCAGCTGAAGCACCAAAACATTAGTTCCCAAAAGTGGAAAAGGGAGTATGCTCTCCTTCAGGATAAGAGTTACCTGATGCTCGAGATCACCCCCATGGTTTCGAATCCGTTGCATCTCCGTCCGAAGATGTATCAACTCCTTCGTATTCTTATTGCATAGAAGCTTAAGAGATTTTTCCTTGCCCAAAGCTTCCCACAGCCTGGTCTCACAACGGAGCAGCTCGAACTTGAGCTTATCAAAAACCTGCGGAAAAGAAGCTTCAGTTCATAAAACGAAAATTCATTGCTAAAAATCCAGTAAGGCTGATCAAAACTCACCTCGGAACAAAGTCGTTGAGCCTCTTTAAAAATTGAGCATGTATCTACTGGCCTAGCCCCATCGGCTCCAGTTTAACCGCTCATGGTAGGGCATGGCCACTCGAGACCCCACTTGGTTCGGGCGACCCCCGGCCCCGAGCATCCCTCAAAGTACCTTCGAGGGCAGAAGCAGATGATGGTAGGAGACCCTTGTTCTTTCTCTTTCGAGGAACCTATCCCTCAAAGCTAGAGGTCTCATGCCTAGCAGAAATAGCAACCTCGGGAGTCCCCTTGGATCGAGTCGTAGACAGAAACATCCCTCCGAGGAGAGCTAACGTCCACAAAATAGCCAATATATATGAAGTCTTCTTCAGCGACGACATCTCCTCTTTGCCTCTAGGCAGGACCCGCCTCAGTGGGAATGTCCTCATCCACCGAGGACCTTTTTCGTTTATTATCCTCCCTCGGCCCCGAAGCCGACGATCCTTCCCTCTCCTCGAAGAGGCACGACCTCACCTCCGAGAATCCACAACACCTAGGTTAGCAGAGTTAATACACATAAAAGGAAGCATTCTCAAATGGATAATCACATTGCTCATACCGTGGTGTTTTGCTTCCCATCTGCCCTTCGACAAATCACCACTTGCATTCATCGTATGTCTACGAAGCTACCAGCTTTCGAGTCCAGTCCGCAAGATTGGGGATCTCTCCCAGCATCCACGGAATCGCTGAGAAAAAGAAAGAAACATCCTTATAAATCAACCAAAGCAAAGAGCACTAAGGTACGACGCAACTTACGCTTGAAGTTCCACTCTCGGGAAACAACGAGAACTCTTTGGGAATAATATTGGTGGTCCTCACTCGGCCAAACCGACTCATCCATCCTTGGTTATGCCCTCGTCATCACTGGCAATAAAGGGCCTCATGGATCAGCGTCGTAGTGCAATCAGGCCCCGACAATGCTGAGGTCAATATAGTCTAATAAGGTGGCTAGGGGTAAACTCGAGCCCAGCCTTTTCGGTAAAATACCTCATCATCAGCATTATTCGCCAAAAGGAGGGGTGAACCTGAGCCAGGGTGACTCCGTACCTCTTGCAAAACTCAAGCACCAAGCGGTTGAAGGCCCCCAATATGAATGGGTACGTATATAAGTTCAGGAATCCCTCCACATGATTCATGATATTCTCTTCTCGAGAAGGTATCTGCAGCATCACATTTTCTCCCCAGTCGTAGTTTCTCCTTACGGCCTCGAGATGGTTTTCTTCTATCAATCGGATGAACCTCGAGGCATGCTCTCGATGGCCCGAGGCGTCGAAAGGTTTCTCCAATGCAAAATCTTTCTTCAAAGAAAAGCAGCTCGAGGTCAATTCACCATACGCCGGCGGTGTACCACCGGCCGGGCAAGATGTAGAAGAAAAGTTCTCCTCTTCTTGGTGAACAGATTCGGGCACGACAACCATAACTACTCAAGCAAAGATAAATACGAAGGAATGAAAGCATTTTTTGCGACAATGAGAAAGGGAAGAGAAAGTTGAAAGGAAATCTAAGTTTGCAAAGATGCAAGACTTAGAATGAAGAAGAAACAAGAATATATATAGAGCAAGATGTGGCTACCCAACTACTTTGAAAGCCATTCAATTTCTGACAAAGTCTTCATAACATTGGGGGAAGTGTACCAATGGGGCGATCTCGGTCACTTCACGGTCACATCACATAAATGACACCGTCATATAGAATTCGAGGGATCGAAGCTCACATGCCGACCTAACCTCGAGAAGGCGTCCGATCTCGAGGGGGTCCTCTATTGCAAGTACAAGTTCTGAAGGGCGCAAGCATTGCAAGACAAAGTTTGTAGATATGTAACAACGAGGTATTTTATTTCAAAAAATACATTTACAAAGATGTTTCTACAAAAGTTCCCTTGAGGGTCCCATATACATAAAGAGAAAAAAGCAAGAAAATAGGAGAATCTACTCTCCGCCTTCGCTGCTATCCGAGCCGCTTTTAGGGCCCTCATCCGACGTAATCGGCATTTCCGATTCTTCCTCCAGGGCCCTAGCTTCTTCGATCTCGGCAGAGAGATCGACGCCCTTAGCGCTCACTTCCTCGAGGGCTTGCCTCCTGTCTTGGATGCTGGCATAAGCAACCTCCCGAGCCAGCTTTAGCTCGGCCTTCTCGGATATCTCCCTGGCCCGATCATTTGTGGCAGCAGCATCTCTCTTGTATGAGGAGACATATTCATTAGCCTGAGACTTGGTCGCAGCTAGTGCAACAACCTCCTCCTGAGCACCTCGAAGAAGGTCTTGAATAGAGGATAGCTTCCCCCGAAGCGCCTCCCTCTCCGAAGTCGCGGCATCATTCATCCAAGCCAGCTCTAGGATTTCTACATCCTTGGACGCAACCTCCTCTCGAAGCCGCTCCACCAGGGTGTTCTTCTGCCTAATCTGAAAAGTAAACAATAATCCAATCAGTACCAAACGTTGCAACTAAAAATGAAAGTGTGGGTATCGGCATACATGCTCGGTGAAGTCGGCCCTCTTCCGAAGTGCTCTCTCCGAGCTTGCCTGGAGGTTGGTAAATTCCTCCTCCTTTCGAGCGCATAAAGCCTCCAGCTCGACCGACTCAGACATAAGTTTCTCAATATCCTCTCCACGATGAGTCAACCCATCCTGCATCTTGGAGAAGGCTTGGTCATACAACTTATTGACCTGCAGCACGGAGAAGGGAAATCAGAAAACAAGAATAGAAAATTAAAGAATAGCATATTATTTCTCAAATGTCACCTGCTTTTGAAGGCTTTCGGCTTCCTCAAGAGCAACTGGGGCATCAACATCGGTCTCATCATCTACCCCCTCGAAATAGCCTACAAAGTCATCATCCTCTCTACGAGAGGTCTCTAGACTGGGAACACTCCTAACTTGAGCATCTCATATCTCCCCTGGAGAAAACGACGGGCTCGAGTAAAATCCCCCGGAGGCATTGGCCTCTATCAAGGTTTCTTCCCGATCCTGGAAAGATCCAGTAGCAAGCCATACGAGCTCCTCAACACAGACTGTGCCATGTCCGATGATCCTCTCGGGCACTGCACCCAAACCCTCCTCGAGGGTCTCCTTTAAGCACGGCGGGTCCGCATCGGTCGCCTCTAACTCAGCAGATAACCTCCCAAGAGCTCTCAAAAACTCAACGCTTTGTTTTGACCTTTGTACCAAGGGGAATGCATCATCGCTCTCTTTCTCGACCCATAGGCTCTCAGCGACCATCGAGGACAAGACCGTGGCATTGTTCCTAGGCTTCCGAGCCTTTGACCTTTTTGATTTTGTGGACTCCGCTGAGGCCTCCTTCTTCCTCTTCTTATCCTTGGTGGTCTTCGGGGCCTCTTCCTCACCAGGTGGGGGGCGGCCTCATCAATACACCTTCACCAAGGCCTGCACAAATATGTTATGTCAAAAAACATCACCATCAAAAGTTCTTACAAGAATGAGAAAACAATAGCAACAAGAGCATACCGTGGTTCTTTGACTGCCACCTTGTTTTAACCAGCTCACGCTATACGCGTTTGTTATATGGAAAGGCGGAGTCCAAAAGCCTGATCCACCCCGGGAGGTCCTGGACCGCGTCCGGGAACCAGACAGTGGCTGCACAGTTAAAAGAAAATCAGTCGAAAGAGAAAGAGACGATAAAAACATACTCAATTCAGGAGCACTTACGTTTCCTATTCCATTCCTCCGGGAATGACATTCTGTCAGCAAAGATGATGTCCGAAGTTTTGATTCTAATAAATCGGTTCATCCATCCCCGGTCTCTGTCCTTGTCGATAGAGGCAAGGAACGCCTTAGCGGATCGATGGTGTAGTTTAATTAGTCCCCCGCAGAAGAGCCGAGGGCTGTACAATCTGATCAAATGGTCGAGGGTGAAAGTCATTACCTCGTCCATGTTAGTATAATGTCGAAACATATATACAATCCTCCAAAAAAAGGATAGATCTGACCGAGTGTCACTTGGTATTGATGGCAAAAATCAAGAATCACCGGGTCAATCGGTGGAGAAGAAGAATATACGGGGCCTAAGGTAAATGGGTATGTAAATACATTGAGAAAGCCAGACCTATGCATGACTATCCTTTCATCAGCTGTAGGGATTTCTACTCGGGCCGCCTCCCCCCAACGGTAGTCTGACTTTACCCTCTCAATATCGGTTACTACACTTATATATCGAGACATGGGCTCACATCGGCTCGGTGTAGAAAGGGGGTTTTCAAGTGTGAAGTCGGAAATGGTGTCAAAAGGTCCAGGGATGCATTGCTCGATGGTAGGAGGAGTTTTTGACTTGACCTTAGACGGGCGTAATGAAGAAGCGGCCCCATCCTTTTGTGGTACAGTTTTGGAAGTTTTGGCCATGATTATAATCGAGTTTTGAAGAAGGAAGACGAAGAAACGTACACAGGCAGAAGATAAGAATGTAAAACACTTAGTTGAAATTTGAAGGTTTGAAGATGATGAAGAAGATGAAAAACTGTGAAAAGGCTAATGATTGGAGTATTTATAGAGGCCCTTTGGGAATTCTTGAGGCGGAAGGGTAGAACTTTTGACGGTTCATGGAATTCTCGAGAATTGTTTTGACAGCGACCTTTGCGTAGCGTTTGATGTCACGTCATTTAATACTCTGAAGGGACTGACGTCATAATAGGAGTGTCGAATAGGCAAAAAGTCAAAACCGTTTATTATCTCTTTATTCTAAGAAACGCGAGGACTATCTGTATACGACAAAAATCGAAGAGCCAGATTTTACGGTCATTACGACACTCAGAAGGCTCGAAGTTTCGAGTTTCGACATCGAGGGGGAATATCAAAGATCAACGTGGACAGGCGGAAAATTCCCAAGGGGCACGTGGTTAAAGCTGACAAAATACACAAAATAGTACAAGCCCGTACCATGGCATTAAATTATTGTACCGGCCATATCTTTTTGCATTGATTACACATGTGCTATGTTGGGATTCCCCCTCATATATAAAGGGGACCCTTGTCACTTTGTAATATACATGATATTCAATACAAGAACAAGAACATCCTCTACTCTCTAACTAAAACATTCTCTACAATTGCTTCATTGATTTATTGCTTATCATTTATTGTGTTCTTGAGTTATTCTTCATTTATTACTTGTTATTGATTGTAAATAGGCCGTTCATAAGGCCTTCAACACTGTTATACCGTTATCGATAGCCCGTCATCAAGCTTCTGAAGCTCGACGTCGAGGCCCTTTCCGATCGCCCTCGAGACCGGTCTCTCCATTGCCTGGTTTGCGTAATCTCGTATCCTTTTGCTCTTATATCATTTTATCACTTCTCATTCAGCGTATATTTCCTAAACAACCAGTATTAAAATAGATCACATATTTTTAGAACCTCATAATTAAATATAATTGTAATTACCGTTTTTAAGGTAAACAGATATCTGAATCTGAATCCGATCTATAAGTCACAAATACTAATAGGATTTAGATATCCAAATCTAAATACAATCTGAATTATGATCTAAATACTAAATGATTACGACTCTTTGATTTTTAACATCGAATATATAAAATTTATCTTTATTTGGAAATTAATGAAACTAATATTCTATTAATAAAATATATAATTTTTTAAAATATAGTAGTTGTTGGTGGCGATGTTTAACGAAAGTGCTTGTGAATGCAAACTAGAGACGGTGGTTGGTGGTAGTTTTTGTTGATGGTGGTGGTTCAGGATAGTAGCTAGCGGTGATTGGTAGTGGTGGCGATTATTGATGTACTTCTCATGCATTGCATTCATTTACATTGACCCATGACCAGACGGTGTTATATACGCGTATATGGGATATGTGAAAAGGTTTCGGCGTTATATACGCACCACCACCTGATCAGCTGGTATACGTTGATGATTTGCCCACAGTGGCCAAGATGATATGATGGAATTTTATCAGAGTCTTGACGATGTTATGAATGTATATACTCGTGCATGGTATGGTATTTATACGCATATGCATGACATTTTAAATATTAAAGGATTCACAGAGCTATTCAGACTCACATGTCGAGTCTTTTACTCCATGTTTCTCTCATGTCTATTGTTTACTAATTTTCCTTCCTTACATACTCGGTACATTATTTGTACTGATGTCCCCTTTGCCTGGGGACGCTGCGTTTCATGCCCGCAGGTCTCGAACACAGGTCGATAGTCCTCTAAGTAGGCTATCAGCTCAACGGAAGATGTTGGTGCGCTCCATTTGCTCTGGAGTTGATTGTTTGGTCAATATCATTTAGACGTGTATTATTTGGTATGGCGGGTCATGGTCCCGACCTTTATGATAAGTATATACTCTTAGAGGCTTGTAGACAGATGTCATGTATACGGATACTTGTATGGCCTCGTCGGCCTAAATTTTAAGTATAAAATGGATCATATTGGCCTTATAGGCCCGTACGTCACCGGTATTAGTTTCTATATCAGGTTGAGTGGTTCTATGCCGGGTATTCCCTCATGTTTACTCTAGTTACTTATGACACCCCTTTGGTCCACTTACCTATGATGATGTAATAAGAAATATATGTTACGGCGGTACTCGGTTGAGTGAGGTACCGGGCACCTGTCGCGGCCCATTGATTTGGGTCGTGACATGAGTGATGCCATTAAAGTAGAATTTCGTTGTTGGATGAGGTTATAAACTTACTATGTTTCCTAATCTTAAGTGATATTGGAACTTATGTTTATTTTGTTGGAATTTGACATACGTTAACGTATTTTTTTTTAAAATTTTAAAATTGTGTTATATTTATGGCTCCAATTTACTTGTTTTAGTAGTATTGGCTTGTTATTTAACATTACTTGTTGTTTTTAGTTAGAATTGATAGATAATTTTGTCAAATATTCATATTATATTATGATATTATATTTAATATTAATTTATTTTATCGAACATGCATTCCATGATGTTCTTACAAAACGTATGTTTATAGTTTTTATAATTAATTAAGCTAAATATTATTAATTTGAAAAATATATATCAATTAGGGTCAATTTCATAGTCGTAATAGATTGTCTAACGTCATTGCTTGTGGGTGGCTTCAATACGATGCCAAGTCCGAACCCTTTTGCGTTTGAGGCGCCATCCGTAAAGAGGGTCCAGATTCCCGAGAAGGTCCCTGAGTTAATTAATAACTCTCTTTCAACCTCGGGTACTAGGTCCTGCTTATAGTCGGCCACAAAATCTGCCAAGATTTGAGACTTAATGGTCGTCCGGGGTCGGTATTCAATATCGTACCCACTTATTTACATGGCCTATTTGGCAATCCGACCCGAGAGCTCGGGCTTATGCATAACGTTCCTCAACGGGTAAGTAGTTACGACATATATGAGTGACAGTGGAAGTATATTTTAGCTTCCTAGAGGCGCTTAGCAAAGCGAGCGCCCATTTTTCTAGGTGAGGGTACCTAGTTTCAGCCTCACCTAGGGTCCTGCTAACATATAAATTGGAAATTGTGTACCTTGCTCTTCCCGGACCATGACTCCACTTACCGCTATCTCTGAAATTGCCAAGTTGCAGCGGTGGGCTCGATAGTTACCGTTTGAGTTCCTCCAAAGCTTGTTGACATTCTAGGGTCGATGAGAAGATATTTTTCTTCTACAATAGTGCGAAAAATCAGTGGCTCTTATCGGACGACCTCAAAATGGATCATCCCAGGGTGGCTATGCGTCCGGTTAGTCTTTTCACGACCTTCGTGTTATCCATGATCGTGATATCTTCGATGGCTTTGATTTTATCGGGATCGATCTCGATTCTTCAGTTGGATACTATGAATCTGGGGAATTTACTCGACCCAACTCCAAATTCACATTTTTCGAGTTCAGCTTCATATTGTATTGCTTCAATATGTTGAAGGTTTCCTGCAAATGTTTTAAATGGTACTCTGCTTGCAGAGACTTAATCAACATGTCGCCAATGTAAAATTTCATTGATTTTCCTATTTGTTCCTCAAGCATCTAGTTTACTGGCCGTTGGTAAGTGGCACCAACATTTTTTAATATGAACGACATCACGTTATAGCAGTATGTGTCGTATTTAGTGACGAAAGAGGTTTTTTCATGATCACCCGGGTCCATCCATATTTTCTTGTACCCAGAATAGGCATCGAGAAAATTAAGGATCTCGTTGGCGGCCGTGGCATCGGTCATACGGTCGATGTTGGGCAAAAGATAAGAGTCTTTGGGACATGCCTTATTCAAATATTTATAGTATACACACATTCTTAGTTTATTCCCTTTTTAAGGGACTACCACTATGTTTTCTAACCAACTTGGGTATTTAACCACCCGAATAGACCCTATTTTAAGGAGTTTAGATACCTCGTCCTTGATGAAAACATGCTTGATCTCGGACTGAGGTCTCCTCTTCTGCTTGACTGGATGGAACTTTGGGTCCAAGCTTAGCTTGTGAGTGGTTATTTTTGGCGGGATCCCTGTCATGTCAAGGTGATACCAAGAGAAACAATCTTCATTAATTATAAGAAATTGAATGAGTTTTTTCCTGAGCTCGGGGCTTAACCCCGTGCCCAGGTATACCTTTCGATCGGGCAAGTGTTCTCTCAATATGACTTGTTCCAGCTCCTCGATCGTCAATTTGGTGGCGTCAAAATCATTGGGGGCTATAAAAGATCTGGGAACCCTGTAATCATCACCATCGCCTTCCCCTCGTGATTCTGAATTTTCCGAGCTGGTATCAGTGATTGCTATTTGGCCCTGTTTTTCTACCATTTGGTTCGGATCCTTCGATGTAGAGATTGTAGATGTCGTTATCACCTCTTCGACCGCGAATATTTCCTTGGCAGCCGGTTGTTCATCATAGACTGTCCTGACTCTGCTAGGTGTTGGGAATTTCGGTGCCTGGTGCAGCGTCGAGGTCACTGCCCTCATGTTGTGGATTCATGGCCTTTCGAATAAAGCATTGTACCTCATGTCTCATTTGATCACATAAAATTTAGTTTCCTGGATGGTCCCAGCGGTGTTTACTAGTAACATTATCTCGCCCTTAGTAGTTTCACACGCCATGTTGAACCTGTTTAGATTTAGCACTGCATGCACAATTTGGTCTTGTAGACCGAGCTGCTCCACGACCCTCGATCAGATGATATTGGCGGAGCTACCTGGGTCAATTAACACACGTTTAACTCGGGATGTATTTATAAGTACATATATTACTAGTGCATCATTGTGGGGCTGCATGATTCCTTCCGCATCCTCATCATTGAAAGACAAGGTTTCTTCCAATATTTAATATCGACTCCGTTTCTCCCATGTGATGGATATTTTGGTGCATTTCGTTATCGTCCCCTGAGGAACATCGGCACCAATGATAATCATGTTAATGACGTGTTGAGGTTCTTCTTGCTCGTCCTGCTTGTTAGAATCTCAATCCCTGAAATGATTTTTTGCTCGGTCACTCAGGAATTCTCGAAGATGCCCGTTGTTGAATAATCAAGCTACTTTCTCTCTCAATTGTCGTCAATCCTCTATTCTGTGCCCGTGAGTGCCGTGACATTTACACATCTGGTTAGGATCCATCTAGGACGAATCGGATTGTAACGGTCAAGGCCATTTGGTGTCCTATATACGTGTGATAGCTGATATGATGGCGACAATGTCAATGTTAAAGTTGTATTATGATAACCTCGGTACTTCCTTAGGCCCGACGGGCTTGTCAAAGCTGTTTTTACTCATGAGTCCCTGATTGTGTTGGCCTCGATCGTCTCTCATTTCGCATCTTATCAGATTTCTCCCAGATCCGTTACCTCTTCAATCCCCATCGTACGGTTGATAGCGATCCCTGCTAGATCTTGGTTCACAGTAAATGTCTCTCTTGGCTCTATCAACGGTTCTGACATGATAAACAAACCCCGAAGGGGCCTCAAGTTGATCATCTCTGACTCTAATTTTTGATTGATACCGGTTGTGCACGTCGGCCCAGGTAACGATTGGATATTCTATTAGGTTCTACTTTAACTGTTGTGAAGCCACCAAGATTTGAATATTGAGTCCCTGAGTGAAAGCTTGAACATCCCAATCATCAGCAACCAGCGGTAGGTCCATCCGTTCCATCTGGAACCAGGACACGAACTCTCTGAGCATCTCGTTATCTTTTTGCTTTACTTTAAAAAGGTCTGATTTCCTGGGCTCGACCTTGATGGCACCAGCGTGTGCTTTCACGAAAGAATCTGCAAACATAGCAAATGAGTCAATAGAATTAGGAGGTAAGTTCTGATACCATATCATAGCTCATTTTGACAGGGTTTCTCCAAATTTCTTCAGCTGAACAAACTCGATCTCATCGTCCTCCAAGTCGTTCCCTTTGATGGAACACATATAAGAGGTGGGTCGATCGATCCGTCATGCTTAGGTATCTCGGGCATATGGAATTTCTTAGGGATTGGCTTCGGAGCCGCACTCGGAGGAAAAAGGTTATTCCACGAACTTCTTGGAATTCAGGCCTTTCAATATCGGCGGTGCTCCTGGGATCTGGTCTACCTTGGAATTATAGGTCTTCATTTTTTTGTCATTAGCTTCGATTTTCTTTTCCCCCGACTCCACTCGTTTGTCAGTTCCTCGAGCATTTTTCTGATCTCGGGGTTAGTCCCCGATTCTCTCTTGTTAGATCTTTCTGCAACCGGTTTGTCCCTGTGGGTAACTTCTCGGGGTGGATCAGGTTCGACTCTACTCAGTGCGCGGCTTTAGTTTTATAACTAGGTTGTAGCCGCTTGTTGAGTTTGCAACATTTCGAAGATCACC
Source organism: Nicotiana paniculata (assembly GCA_005239505.1). NCBI lineage: Eukaryota > Viridiplantae > Streptophyta > Magnoliopsida > Solanales > Solanaceae > Nicotiana > Nicotiana paniculata. The sequence goes on along the minus strand of MDKI01057650.1, from coordinate 32,255 downwards.
CTTAAACTGATCATGTATCCATCAATGTTTTGCGTATTTTGAGTTGCTGATCGAGCTCCACCACAGACGCTATTTTCGGGATCGGATGGCAGGTTCGTGTTGATAGCCACATGTGAATTAGCGTCAATTGGGTATGCGACCGGAATTTCGAGGGGATCAACAGGCGGTATCTCGTTACCGAGCGCTATGTTGTTATTTTCACCGTGATGACCAGATGTAGGGACTAGGGGTGCTGATTGAGAGTTTGACATTTTGTGTTTTAACCTGAAATCAAAGACACTTCAAAGAGTAAGTGTAAAGTAGTGTGTGTTATGGAGATTTGTATCAAATAACCACTTTATCCTTAGTCCTACGGTGGACACCAAACTGTTTACCCTCAAAATTGGATAACAATTGAATTTATACGTAGTTTTAAGGATACATGATCTAACTTGATACAATAGTGATAAATCATATTGAAATTGAAATAAACAATGGGAAAGTAAATGCAAACCACACAAATTGAACAATCTTAGCTTTGGAAGGTTAGCCACCCTCGAGCCAAAAGTGCTTTTATCGATATCAGAACATAATGAAAAGAGAATAGTAAGAACTAAAAATAATAATATATTGCTTTGGGATGCGTGTTATAATATGCTTTACAAGTAATCCGACCCTCTTTATATAGTACTGGAGTCCTACTTTAGGTACAATTCTATAAAAGGTAAAAATCTCCTGGTTTGCTAATTTATCGGTTCCTTATTTATACGTGCCGAGATTCCTGGCGTGATATCCGACCGGTTACCGGTAGATCGGTATTCCGTTATTTCGGTCTTTTGTTGGTTATACTAGTTGTGTTTCCTCGAGTTTATTCGGGGTCAGGGTTAATTCCGGGGTCATGGACTCAATGTTTTTCGGACAGATATTCTGACCTCGTGTTCTGGTTTGATGAGACTCGGGGTCGATCTTCAATCTCTCGCGTTTCGAGCCCGATCTGTCATGCACTAGTCGAGACCGACGACTGTATACAAAGTTATTGTATTAAACCGGAAAACATGAAAATGATAGTAAACTTTATTCCATATATGTTAGCTGGATATTGCATTTTGCTAACGTAAAATTCCAACACCTCACCTCGAAGTTGGACTTCCGCAATAATTTATAAAATTTAATGGAAATTGCACAGTATAGCCGATCTAAAAGATAATAGCTAATAAAATATCTATTTTCTTAATGTATAATATACAAATATATATATGTATTATATAATTAATATATTTTTCTATATATTAACTAACAAATGTAATTATATTGACCAACCGATCGAATGTTTAACTTGCCCTAATTAATCCATATGAAGCCCAAACATAGTAGCCCAAAGGCTCCCAAAGGCCCAAGATGGAAGACAAGTACCAATGTAAAAATTGCGCGGGGCACCCTATCTGGTCGTCCCCATTTAACCTATACCCGCTTTTTTTAAAACTTTTAACTTATACCCACTTTTTAAATAACTTCAGCTCCCCTTTCCCTCGCTGAGCTGAAGTTCACCAGTTAAGCTGAAGTTCGCCAGTTATAAAGACAAAACTTCAGCATACGGGGCTGAAGGTCCTCAGTTACAAAGAAAAAACTTCAGCTCTAGAGCTGAAGTTTTTGTCTTTGTGATGGGGAACTTCAGCATGCGGGGCTGAAGTTCCCTCAGTTACACTGGGGAACTTCAGCTCTAGAGCTGAAGTTCCCCAGTGTAACTGAGGGAACTTCAGCCCCGCATGCTGAAGTTCCCCATTACAAAGACAAAAACTTCAGCTCTAGAGCTGAAGTTCCCCAGTGTAACTGAGGGAACTTCAGCCCCGCATGCTGAAGTTCCCCATTACAAAGACAAAAACTTCAGCTCTAGAGCTAAAGTTCTCCAGTGTAACTGGGGGAGCTTCAGCCCCGTATGTTGAAGTTCCCCATTACAAAGACAAAAACTTCAGCTCTAGAGCTAAAGTTCTCCAGTGTAACTGGGGGAGCTTCAGCCCCGTATGTTGAAGTTCCCCATTTACAAAGACCTATTTACTAGAGCTGAAGAACTTGAGCTCTAGAGATGAAGTTCACAAGCTACTTCAGGACCGTCTACTAGAATGCTGAAGTTTTGCGTGATTGCCTTTGCTACTTCAGTCCCGCATGCTGAAGTTATGCGCAAAAGCGGGTACGGATGCAAATTTGTTTACAAAGCGGGTATAAGTTAAAACGTGGCACAAAAAATGGACACGGATGCAAAAGCCCCAGTACCAATCACGGGTGAAATTAAAAAATAGGCAGATTTACAAGTGGTAATTGAAAAATAGTCACAGTTCTCAAAAGTGATAGAAATTTAACCGTTTTTCATGTAAAGATAAATCTGAACGAAAACACTATTCAAAATTCAAAAAAATATTCCAGCTATGATTCTACTATTATGTATGTTTTGATTGATATATTAACCATATAACTAATGTGAATACATAAAAATGAAAGTGTACTATGAATTATGGTCACGGGACAATAACTTTTTTTAGAAAAGCAATATTTTATACCCCATCCGTCCCAATTTATATGACGTAATTATACGAATTCACACATAGAATCTTCAATAAATTTAAATTTTTAACATATTTATAAACTATACATAAAAAGTATATAAGTTAAAATAATTAAAATTTAAAATCCAAGAAAAACATATTGAAAAAAAGCATTAAAAAAACTTATTAACTGTGTGAGATGGAGTATACTAAATACGCTTCTTTTTCGAAAAGAAATATTATATGGAAATAATGAAATCTTGCATAGTTTTTTTATTTGTTATTGTGTCATTACATAAATATATATGTTTTCCAACAAGATTTAAAACCTTATTGATTTCTTTTACTTTATTTATATATACATATTAATAAATCAAATAAGAACCAAAAAAGAAGAAAGAGGAAAGGAAAAAAGATAAAACTGTTATAAAATAACGACTTTATAGTAAAGAAATCGAAGACAAGTATCGAGAGAGAGAGATTGATGTCTTATTCAATTTTCAAACTGATGTACATAATAAAATGAAATCTCCTCTATTTATAGAAGAAAGGAAGTTGTTGTGTAAGCTGCTACTACAAGTTGCTGTGTAAGCTGCTACTGCAAGCTGCTTGTAAGTTGCTTGTAAGCTGCTACTGCAAGCTGATGCGTAAGCTGCTTGTAAGCTGCTACTGCACCAGATATAGATAATCTTCTACTGGGGGTAATATTTATTCATAACGGAGTACCGAAATGATAAGCTTCTTGAGGAAGCTTATTTCTAATAGAGTACCAAATAGATAAACATATTTACGTCGGAGTCCCATATCGATAACCTTCTTCAGGAAGCTTATGAACACCCATATATAATATATAGTTATAACACTCCCCCTTGAATGTTCATTAAACGATAATATACCTCATCAAAACCTTACTAGGAAAAACCCCGTGGGAAAAATCCTAGTGAAGGAAAAAGAGTACACATATTTAGTAATACGTATTGTTAGGCGCCTCATTAAAAACCTTATAAGGAAAATCCTGTTGGGAAAAACCTTAGTAAGGAAAAAAGAGTGCATCGCGTATTTTACTCCCCCTGATGAAAACCTTGTTTCAAATATTTGAGTCTCCGCATTCCAATCTTGTATACCATCTTTTCAAAAGTTGAATTTGTAGAGAATATTATCCAACAATATTTCCGATCGATTTAAACTAATCCCATCAAACCAAAAAGCTGTTGCAAGTCATTTCATTGAGTTTCTTGCAACCTGCCTACATCAATTGCTTGTTGATAAACTTCAATGAAGTACTATATGGATAAGAAGATTATCTACAACCGAGTAATAAATGGACATCCACAATAATATTTTCATAATACCCCCCTTGGATGTTCATTATTATGTGCCTCGTTAAAACTTTACTAGGAAAAAAACCCCGTGGAAAAAATCCTAGTCAAGGAAAAAAAGCACACTAATAATATACATTGAAAGCTGCCTCAATAAAAACCTTACCAGGAAAAGTCTAGTGGGAAAAAACCTGAGTAAGGAAAAAAGAGTACATTGCATACTTTACTCTCCCTGATAAAGACTCTGTGTAGGAGATGAGCCATATCTTGCTAGCAAATTAGCAGAAAATATTGTGTCACGCCTTGTAGCATTAGCAAGATACATTAGTGCACTAATTGCACTGAGATAGGGTACTTCGGGACCAAAGAGTTCATCATCCTCTTCTGTAGGTCGGAACAAATACTTATTTACTTCAAGTAATCGAACAATCATTGGTTTACTTAATGTGTGCACTTTGTCCATGTAAAAGCGTTTTAAGACCCTTTTCTGTATAGGCAAATTGATGGATAAAGATCCCGTTTGCTAAATGTTCAATTTGCAGACCAAGGCAAAGTTTTGTCTTTCCTACATCTTTCATCTCAAATTCTTTCTCAAGATATTCAATTGCCTTTTGGAGCTCTTCTAGAGTTCCAACAAGATTTATGTCATCAACATAAACAACAAGTATAACAAATTCTGATGAAATTTTCATATAAAAAAATACGTGGACAAATAACATCATTTATGTAACCTTCTTTCAGCAAATATTCACTGAGGCGATTATATCACATGCGCCCAGACTGATTTAAATCGTACAAAAACCTTTGTAATCTGATTGAATACATTTCTCGAGACTTTGAAATATATGCTTCAGGCATTTTAAATCCTTCAGGGATCTTCATATAGAATTAATCAAATGAGTCATATATGTTATGACTTACATTTAAATGGCATGACATCTTCAGGTGTCTGGACTACAAGTCCGATCCTCACAATCTTTTACAATATTATGCACTACATTGTATCAAACATATCGTCGACGATCATTTCATATCGGTTCCTAAACGACATAACTTGTTGAGATCTCATCACTTTCCTTATTTCAGGTACCTGAACTTCTTCTGGAGTTTCATGAAATGTTATGTCATGGACTCTTCTAGAGCTCATTTCCTCCTTATTATGATCATTTTGATCATTTGCTCCTATCCTTTTCAAGGATTGTTACATTTGGAACCGATTGGTCTACCACGGTTCATGCGTACAATAAACTCCATCCTTCAGGGACTTTAATTTTAATAGGAGCATTCACAGCTGAAATATGATATTCAATTATGGATCAACAAATGCTTCTGGCAGTTGACTTGACTTATCTTCTGAGTGGGGATCATACTAATGATAATTCGATTCATAGAGCATATTTTTCAGCTGTTTATTCCATCACCCAAATGTTAGAAAAACTAACATATATCCCCAATATTCTTTGGGAAACATATCTTTGTGCATTGTGGTAGAGAAATTAATCATATACCACACATCAAAAGATAGTAGTAAAAATATTAGGTTTTTGATCCTAAACTAATTGTGAGGGGAGGACTTATCATATATTATTGGCCTGATTCATACAAGTGCTGCTATATGCAACTTAGAAAATCTTAGACCAACACATGAGGCTTTGTTATGATAAGCGGTAGTTTAGCCTTTAATAGGAGGTATTCAATGTTAAACTAGCTTGGATATAAACCAGCATCATCAAGATCAACTATCTTGATTTCATAATCTGAAATTTATGCTCTTAATTGATAAAAGCAATTTCATATGCCAAACTGCAGGTTGACAACAATCGTACATGTAACCATCTCATATATGCATCTATAAGTGGTTGATACGATAGGTGAATGAGCCCATATTCACCTTTTATATATTTCAGATTAGGGTCTTAGTCCCAACTTTAGCTGGTATAATCAATTTATTACGAGAACAATCAACATAAGAGAATTCTTGAAGAATCTTCTAGTTCTTCAGTATATGCTTATCTGAATTCTCAAATAGCTCATCTAAAAATGGCAAATGAAAATTCAGGCTATCATGGCATGTGCTATCTTTTAGTAAACTTCTGGTTTACTATAGCATAAACTTTTGCATTAGTAAACTTCTAATTTACTGTGGTACTTTTGTATTAGCAAATTTCTGATTTACTGTAGCTACTTTTGCCTCAGTAAAACTTCTGGTTTATTGTGACTGCTTTTGCATTAGTAAACTTCTAATTTACTGTGGTACTTTTGTATTAGCAAATTTCTGATTTACTGTAGCTACTTTTGCCTCAGTAAAACTTCTGGTTTATTGTGACTGCTTTTGCATTAGTAAACTTCTGATTTACTGTGTGATACATGATGTAGTATAAATTAAATAATAAGGCGGGTAACTTCGCACATACATATTATTTTACCCCCTATGATTGTGGAAACATGAAGATTTTCAATCTTCCAATCATTTGTAGTCTCAATATGATAGTCATTTGTATTAGTAAACTTCAGGTTTACTACAACATATGTCTTGACCATAATCATATAATAAGAATGACATATTTGTATATAAACTCTTCTACAAGCTTCATTTATTATCCACAATCTAATATTTATCGGACACTATTGGTGTCATGTGTCTTCTAGACAAACAATTAGCTCTTTAGGAATTTTTGATAAATTTTGTACTATCAAATATCGCTCAGACACTTCTAGTGTCATGAAAAAAAAGATCATAACCAAATGAATAATAGAAAGACAATAATAAATTTATAAATGTAAAAAATTAAGAATTTTAATATTTCTACCACTACATAACGTTTTCCTGCTTCAGGAGGAAATTTTAGTTGCTTACTACTTCAGGAGAAAATTTAAAATACAAAATATTGAGTATATATTCTATCAATCATATTACCTCTTCTGGAGGTGAATTGTAATATATTTACATCAAGAGCGCGTTCATATATTGTCACATTCACTTCAGGAAATGGATTAATATTTATGTAAAGTTCTTATCCTTCAGGGAATGGAACATAATTATCTGAACGTGCATTAACCACATCACATTGTGATGCTTCAAACCTCTTTTAAGATATTTGCTACTTCAGGAGCAAATCGAGGCATGTACGTACTATGGAGAATTTTTCTTTGACTTATCTTCAATTTTAACCATAACAAGCCTAAATTATCACTTCTGGTGGTCATAGGCATATACCACTTCTGGTGGTTAACAAAACTTAGTTACAATGAGATATACAAAGTATTGCCACTTCTGGTGGTCGTACTCTGTTAGAGTTCAAGTGAACCATAAAATTAAGTCATAACAAGACTTAGGAAATATGCCACTGCCGGTGACTATATATTTTTTGAAAACTTCCATAATTAGCCATCAATAGAGATGAAAATCATGGTCCCTTCTCGTAATATTTTTCTTCAGGAACAAATTTATGGTATGAACTGCTAAGTGAACCAATTGGGATCCTTAGTACCAAAAAACAAAAATCATACTGTTAGTAGCAACAAACAAGAATGTCTGATATGAAGGAAGTACTAACCTTTTGAGTAAAATTCTTAATTATGGCGATTGGATCTGATTTATATCCATAGACTTTCGCTAACTCAACTCGACAAATAGTTAGAGTTAAGCAATATATGAAAGTGCAAAAATTAATGTCACAAGTCTTTTGCTACAAACCTACTTCAAGATAGCAAAACAGCAAGGGAAAATAATTTGTCGTTTATAAAGACAAAGTGATATAGTAAAACCTTTAAGCCAAACATGGAATCATTTCTATGCTTACTTTGCTAATATGGAAATAAAATACTGGCGCCAAAGAAATATCAATCGTTCAACCCACTGTAAAAATGGTAGAAATCCATAAATTCAACAATTTGATCTTACTTACAGCGAGAACCGATGCCTTCGGACGAGGATAACTATAGTAATACGTCTTTCAAAGTATGTGTTCAAGGTAGAGTCTCATGCTGATAGCGTGTTATAAAATAACGACTTTATTGTAAAGAAATCGAAGACAAGTATAGAAAGAGAGATTGATGTCTTATTCAATTTTCAAACTTATGTACATAATAAAATGAAATCTCTTCTATTTATAGAAGAAGGAAAGTTGCTGTGTAAGTTGCTACGCAAGCTGCTACATCAAGCTGCTGATGCAGCTACATAAGCTGCTGTGTAAGCTGTTTATAAGCTGCAACTGCAAGCTGCTGTGTAAGCTTCTTGCAAGTTGCTTGTAAGCTACTATTGCACCAGATATAGATAATCTTCTACAAGGTAATATTTATTCATAACGGAGTACTGAAATGATAAGCTTTTTTAAAAAGCTTATTTTCAATAGAATAACAAATAGATAAACATATTTACTGCATAGTATCGTATGGATAACCTTCTCCATAATATAATATATATTTATAACAAAAACTTCCCTATAAAACGAGCTGCTACATCAAGCTGCTGATGCTGCTACATAAGCTGCTGTGTAAGCTGTTTATAAGCTGCAACTGCAAGCTGCTGTGTAAGCTTCTTGCAAGTTGCTTGTAAGCTACTATTGTACCAGATATAGATAATCTTCTACAAGGTAATATTTATTCATAACGGAGTACTGAAATGATAAGCTTTTTTAGAAAGCTTATTTTCAATAGAATAACAAATAGATAAACATATTTAGTGCATAGTATCGTATGGATAACCTTCTCCGTAATATAATATATATTTATAACAAAAACTTCCCTATAAAACGAGTTTTTTCCCCCACTGTGCAAAAGCTCAGATTTTGACCACCCCGTAGGAAGGTAAAAAAAAACCCATAGAACTCTTCTCTCCATCTCTCTCACACACACAGCGCGGCTATGGCTTTGAGGTCGAGTGCATCCAAGCTTATCACCTCCTCCCAATCCCTCCTTTCCAACGCCGGTCAGTTCCTACCTACGCTTACTCATTCTTGTTTTTTTTTCCCCTTCAATTTTTCCATTTTATTTTCAATTTGTTTTCTTTTTAGTCTGTTGTGATCTTTATTGGATGTAGTTTGATGAGTGTTTTCTGTTCATCTATGGGTTTTAGTGTATCCCCTTGAAATGAATCGGTTATTTTCATGGTTGTTATTTTTTTCTAGATCTGTTTGATTGTATTGTGAAACCCCCCACTCAAAAAAGGAAATTGGAAAGAAATACCACATATCATTTCTGTTGACATATGTTTGCGAACCAGAGACAAAAAGAAAATCGTAGGCCAATGAGGTTTAGCTCAACTGGTTAGCCTTATTAGGTATCTTGGCCAAAAAAAAAAAAAAAAAACTACATTTCTAGGCGGTTTTCTTTAGTTATTCTTCCACAAAAAGGGGAGCCTTTGCGGCTCGCCCAATCGTAAAAGTTGCTTTAGTGTGACCAGGAGGTAGCGAGTTCAAGTCATGGAAACAACCCTTTGCAAAAACGCTAGTTAAGGCTGCATACATAAGACCCAATGTGGTCCGGCCCTTCCCCTAATCCGCGTATAGCTGAAGCGTAGTGCACTGGCCTGCCCCTTCTTGCAAGAGGAAGAAAATAATTTGTTTTGACCAATATGTACATGTTTACTCCAACATAATATACTTAAAATGAATCTATACAAATTGGATTACAGGGAGCAGTTAGTCAAATTTTGTTCAATGTTATGTTGCCTTGGTCTGAAGCTAATTTGTTACTATAATGGAAGTGCATGGTCTAATGACCTTTTTTCTTTTTCCCTTCTTCCCATTTATGAGGATTGGTGGCGTTAGTACATTTTCACATAGCAAGTTACATACTTCTGGTAATTGCAATAAACCGTAAAATGTCATTCTTGCTTATGGGCATTAAAGGTGTGTAGATGATTAAAAAGTGTTATTGGCCTAAAATAACTATAACTAATTAAAAGTGTCACCTCTTTGATGGCTTAGAAGGGGAGCCTTGGCGTAACTGGTAAAGTTACTGCCATGTGACCAGGAGGTCACTGGTACAAACCGTGCCAACAGCCTCTTGCAGAAAATGCATGGTTGCTGTGTACCTAGACCTTGTGATCCGGTCCTTCCCCGGACCCCGCGCATAGCGGGATCTTAGTGCATCGGGATGCCCTTTTTTTTTTCCTCTAGTAGCTTAAACTTGTCAATGATGCGATTCACACAGTTCGACATGGTACTAGAGCTGTGTTCCGTCACTCTTACCTAGAAGAAATAAATAAAGTAATGACTAAATAAAAACAAAGTATCTTATCTCTTACATGTTAAACTTTTAGACGAGGTGGTTCAGATTATTAAACATAAAGTGATGTATTTGGCAATACTATAAGGTTATGTAAATAGCTTTCTCTTTTAATTCAACACACATTTTTCAGATTTTTTGACTCGAAATACCCGATTTAGTGATTAACCTTCACACATTCACACATATATGATGTGTACAGTTTGTTCTGCACATGCTGGTAATATGAAGGTGAAAGGAGTTGATCTCTTAGCCTTTCATAAAAATAAAAATGATGATGAAAGGGGCTGTCATGTCTTTTTTCTTTTTGGTTTCGTAAATTTTGGATTCGACTCTTCTTCAGCAGCTAATCTCTCCATCTCCTCTAGTCAGGTCTTAGATTCATTACACGTGTCCCCTTAACAAATTAATGGTTCGGATTTGTTTTCTTTGGCCCAATGTTTTGACCTAGATCAAAGTTCTCTCTCTTTTCCACTACCAGAAAAGTATCCCTTCCTTTCCTCCGAAATGTGTCAAAAGAATTGCATGTAAACAATTCTAACACCAAGTCAAACCAAAAGTAGCAGCTTCCTCTGAGAAAGAGGTTGATAAAGAGCTTTGCAATGTCGGTGAAATGAGCTGCTGAAATTGCTTTCATGGGGGGCAGGTCTGTAATGGGGTGCAAAATCAAGCTTATTTGGGTTCTTAATTCAAGTTGAGGCTCCTTCACTTTGATTGAGATTTAACTATGGAGCCCTTTCGGTGGAAGTCGCATTAGTCTTCATTTCTCCGGCAAACAAATTTTGCCTTTTTCCTCTTTCTTTTTCAAGTCTAAAATAGAGAAAAGCAGATTTTTTTCAAGAGAGAACATAATCAGTCTTATAGAAACTTGTTGGAGGATATCCTTATGGCGGACTGTGGATTGTACTGGGAGCAATTCCATCTGTAAAGGTGATAGCACCGTGTGAAATTCCAACAAGTATCTACTTTTATTTTAGCCTATTAATGGGTGAAAAGAGATTATAGGGTCATTTTTTTTTATCATTAAGACATTATAGGGTCTTTTCTTGAATCTTTGAACTTTCTTGACTAAAGTGCGTTCATGATCCAATATTGTTCATCTTCTCTTGCTTGAGAGATTTGGGAGGAAGTGGAAGGGTTTCTTTTCTGGCTCCAGAGCAGAGAGAGAGAAGAAGAGAGATACGGTTAAAGTATTTGGATTTACCGAACAAATTTGAACCACTAATATGTTAAGGGAACACTTGTGTTGACTTTGAGACCTAAACGGGAGGAAATGGAGGGATAAGTTATTAGAGAGGAGCGGAATCGAAAAATATCATCTTTGGTTGATTCTCGTTAGTTGTTGCAGTATAAATCTGTAAATTTGTGCCCTGGTTGTGAGAAAAGTTGTGTCTCACACCTCTTGTTTCTCTTCCAACTGTTATGGTGAACCTGGTGCAACAAGATCCATGACAGAGATGGATAGAGTATGCCGAAAATGATTGGGCGAAATGAGTGAATGAAAAAGAGATTATATGGGTCTTTCTTTTGAATATACAAATACTTCACCTATGTATCCTCTGGAATTCTTCACAGCACTCTATTGCGTACCTTGAAGCATATAAAGCCTTGTTCGGAAACACATTTAAATGACTTGATGGGGCATATATGTGTGATTTCACATTTGGCAACGTTTACATACACGGATGTTATTAGTCAATGTGATTTTTTATGCTTTGGTAGCAGGTGTACTTGGGGTAATTTTGGCTAGACGTGATTAGGAGGTGCGAGCGGTTGGCCTTGTCAGGTATGAGGAGAGGTAGAGGACGGCCTAAGAAATATTGGGGAGAGGTGATCATGCAGGACATGGCGCGACTCCAGCTCACCGAGGACATGACCTTAGATAGGAAGGTTTGGATGACGAGCATTAGGGTCGTAGGTTAGTAGGTAGTTGATCGCTTTTCTTCCCCGTTGACGGTGTTAGGCTAGTTTGTAGTGTCTTGCTTTAGATTGTTAGTGGTACTTGTTGTGTCTTACTGTTTTCTGCTCCCTGCTCCGATTGCCTAGTACCTTTCCATTGTTCTGTATTGATACTGCCTTTTCCATTTATTTTTCTGATTCTTAGGTTGTTGGCACTGTCTTCCTTATGTGTGGTGGTTATTGTTCCATTGACTCTTTTTCGTCTCATTGTGCCGAGGGTCTTTCGGAAACAACCTCTCTACCGCCGAGGTAGGGGTAAGGTCCGCATACACACTATCCTCCCCAGACCCCACACGTGGGAAGTTACTGGGTAGTTGTTGTTGTGATTATTTGCTGATAGAATTGAGTAAACTTTTCCTACAATAAATTTTTCCCATGCTAGAACTTTGACTTTTTTGTTATGTTACATTGGACATTATTAACTTGTAGTCACATTGGAATCTGGTGTCCGAAGCAAAGAAATTTAGCAAAATTATTTAAGCAACTTCACATCAAATGGAATATATCAATTTTTTTTGCACAAGATGGAATCTCATTTGCTGAAGTGTTTCTAAGTTACGACTAAACAATTGCTTGAAAAACTTCCATTCTAACCCTCTCTTATATCATTGATAAACATATATAAGTAGAGAGCTTTATAGCCTGATTGGCCAAGCTTATAAAATCAAACTTATTTTGAAAGATGCTTTTCTTAGAGGTGCTAACCTAATTTTTTCTTCTCAAAAAGTAGTGCTACTTCTACTTTAAAGCACTTTTTATTCCTTCTAAAAGCTTGGCCAAACACCTTAACTTTGGGAAATAAGAACGCTCGTTGTATTTGCATCTGACTTTGTATATGATAACTTATTGTTTGAACAGTGAGCAGAGGAATCCACTCAACTAGTGTAAGAAGAATGGGAGGACATGGCCATGATGAGCCATTCTATCTTCATGCAAAGCACATGTACAACTTAGACAGGATGTCCAATCAGAAGCTGAAGATGACCCTTGGTGTTTGGTCTGCAGTCGCCATTGGTGTTATAGTCCCAGTTTATGCTGTCGTCTTCCAGCAAAAGAAAACTGCTTCCGGCTAGATCACCTTACTCTCTTATTTGTCTCTCCCCCGCAATAATGCATCACTTCTGACTAAAACCTATTGTTTTAAAGCCTTGAATAGCTTTCATTTTAGCTTAGTTATATACAATGGTACTTGCTTTTCTTTTTTCAACGCCGACAATCGGCGTTATGCCTGGATCTTAAATAATGTTTTCTGAATACTCGATTGGAGTGTTTTGTGTACCATGTACTGGATTTTGTGCAGTTTGATATCTTTCTTTCCTAATGACTTGATCTCATATCTGGATTTTATAACACCGTCGATGTTTTAGTTTTATCTTTCAGAATTCAGCTCATAGCCTTATTTCGGATCTGATTTGCCTGTTCGCATGTACGTCTCATTGTGAAAGCATGGTTTCTACAGCCCATTAATTCAAAATTACTCATTTCAGTCCATTAATCTATTGTTCAGATTTCTTCGAAGTAAAGTTCACGGGATCTAAGGATGTATTATTGATACTATTTAGTGCATAAATTTTGTACATATATTTTGGATTGCATTTCTAAATTATGTAGAACTTTGAGTACAACCAGAATGCAGTAAACTTTGACTAATATCACAAGACTTAGAATTGGACTACTCAAGTTTTTATATTAATAAATAAAGTTTTTGACAAAGAGATCTAATGTTATGTAGTCAAACATATGCTTAACATCTCAGCATAAAATAACCCTTACATAGTATAAATATCTGTTAGCTAGGATATAAGAGCAGGTTGATCTAAGCAAGAGTATTTCCAAAAAAAATTTCCCTAACAAATAAGTTTTTTTCCGCATATTTATTTTATCTAAAATTTACGTTTCACACTTAGATTCTGAGTGGTTGTATTAACAAACAAAATAAACTATACCAAGTGGTAGGGACATAAGACCTTACTCCCTATGCATTATTAAAGTTGGACATGCCCAACTCTTATGCATGAGGGCCGGACATACACAAGGCTATGACCATGTCAGTTGGCTTTGGTTGTTGAATCTATTGGAAAAACAAAATATATTTGAAAGAAAATGGATGCAACAGATCAAGTTGTGTATATCTAATTTTTTTTCCGTAAAAGGAAGTAAAGGAACTGAACAAACCAACTGAAGGAACTTGATTTTATCCCTACCGAAACAGAGCTACATCTACTAAGTTATTATGTGCGCGTATGGGAGTTGGATACATCGTTTGCATGCCGACCATGACTACTGATAAGAATGAAAATATTCAAATAGGTGAAAAGTAGCAAGTATGTCATTCGGAAACTAATGCTAAGTAGGAAGTTTTCTCGGTGGATCCGCCAAATTCTTAAATAAGCATCAACGTACATGAGAGGGTTCTTTAGGACCTGGAGGAGTAGGGACCATATCTCCGATATTTATGGTTCCTTAAAACACAACAAATTTGGTAGATTTATAAGTATAATTTCGGTACAAGATCACATGGGAGTTGCAATTATTCTACCCGTAATAAATACAGGGTGGAATAAAAATTCAAGATACATTGAGAGCTTCATTAATAATATTTCGCCGATCACAAAGGGTCCTTACAGAAGACACATACAGAAACTAACTGGAGCAGAGTCATACAAAAAGGCACTAAATAAGAGCAAGTAGATTGTAGATGAAGCTCGTCTCCAGATAGGGACTTCAAACAATCTGATCAGAGTTGTTGGGGAGAAGACGTCATAGGAATAACACATTTTGGTAGGTCAAAGGCAGAGGAAAAATGCTAAGCTCAGGCCGGAGTGGTGAAGTCTATTAGCAGGGTGCTTTTCGACCAACAAAAATTTGAATGGACCCAGGTCAGAGTTTGGGGCTTCCTCTACAAATTTGAAACAAGAAAGTGATGAAGATAATTTGTGATAAGTATGGGGGCTGGCTGGAAACGAAGGAGGAGACTAAATTAAAAAATTATCTAAGATAGGCCCGTATTAAGGTCAAAGGACCACAAATACTAATTCCCGCCAAGGTTTAGATAGAGAACAAGGGTATGATCTTCTCAATCCTTATCTGGTGTAAAATTTTGATCACTTTTTTGACGTTCGAAGGAAGTGGTCAGTTTATATGGGTTGGGGGAGGTTAGGAGGGCACAAGGAAAGAACGGTGATAGGAAGGAAGTTGGTGAGGAAACAGTCAAGGTTGCAATATCTAATAATCCAATAGGTATAAGGGGGGTGAGGGTGGAAGGGTTTATTGCCTAGGAGTTAATGATGGTTTAAAAGGGGTGAGTAAACTTACTGGGACATATCGGGTAGATAGAAAAGAAATGAAGTAGGATTTTTTGATGGAGTTTGGGCCAGAGCTGAGTCCAGTTTAAAATTGGGCTTAAAAACAGGAAGGGTTTTTCAAGGATGATATGTGTGTGAGTGTTCATATAAGTGACTCATATGAGATGCACGTGGGGACATGAGAAGTTGTTGGCCCATATGAGACATGTTGTGTGCAGGAATAAAGGATTTTCCTATGCCCAAACCAAATCCTTTTAAACAAAATAGTGCTGAGGCTCTTAATCTAGAGGCCATATGAGGTAATCTCGAGAGTCTGCCATCACAAATCAAAATACTGGTCGCACAAACAGTCAGAGAAGAGTAGCAGGAAATGGAGGTTCGATTTTTAGATTAGGAACAAATGCCTCTCTCCCTCAAGAATATTTTAATCCCATCTAAGATATACAGATTGTTCTTGATATTTCTTTGAAAAAGACAATGATGATATTAACATGCAATTGTTCGTCATCAACAAATTGATGTGATAGAACCTATTGAGATACTCCCATAAAGCTGTGACCTTGATATCCCCGTGGATCAAAAGAAAATAAGGAAGCTAAGCAAGACATATGGTGTGAGTTTTAAAGGTTGCAAATGGGAAGATATGGCCCTTTTTTTGAAGTTAGACAGCAGGAAGGAGATGACAACATCAATGCGAATAAAAAACAAGAACACTAGTACCTCACCAAAATTAAAAGGAGTCTACGAGAGGAAGAACTTGAATGTTTCAAGGATGGAATTCCTAAAAACAGAGAAAGATTACTTAACATAAAAATTTGATGAAGATACATATAAATTTTTGGAATGTAAGTGGCCTAAATGGGGGAGGGGTTAATTAAATCAACTTTCAATAAGTGAAGGACAAATACCTATTATTTGCAAAAAACAAAAATTGAGGGGGATTGTAATGCCATAGCCAAATAATGGGTAGCAGCAGGTGGATTGACCATCTCAAACTAGAAGCTGAAGGGTTGAGTGGAGGCATTCTAATTATGTGGGACGAGAAAGAATGGCATGAAGAATTAGTAGAAGGTAAACTATTCTTTAGCACCCGCAATTTTAGTGTTGTGATAGAAAATATTGTATGGGCTCTAACTGGGTATATGCTCATAGAGTGGAAAGACGAAATCGAAACATAAATGTGGTCTTTTTGGATAAGTGTGACATAAATGTGTCTAAAAAAAGAGTGACTATTCTATATATAACGCAGTTTTAAACCGCGCTATATTTTAACAGTGTTTTGGCCGTTAAAGTATAGCGCGGTTTAAAATCGCGTTATATATATATAACGCATTTGTAAACAACGCTATGCTGACTTGATGGGACGGATGGGTATAGCGCATTATATAACTACGCTATATATGTATAGCACATTTATATACCGCGCGATACATGTTTTGTGGGCCCATCAATAAGTCCCTGCGTTTAACTGACATAACAATAACTCAAATGGGTATAACACCCTTTAAAAGAGCGCTATACCTAAAAAATTCAGCCCCCCGAGCTAGGCATTGCCTTATTTAAAGGCGTTAGGATTTTACAAAAATCCATTCAAAAAATATTCTAACTCCCGTTCAAACTTTTCTTCTTGTTAAATTCTCAATTTTTTTTTCCATAATGTCTGAAGAGCGAAAAATAAGGGTTTTATTATATTGGGAAGGGGGGGGGAGGGGTGAGATTGTGGTGGCGAATAACTTTGTGAACTATAGTTGATCTCCACAGTGTCATATTAAATTGCCACTTACAATGGAGTACGATAGACTAGCGTTGTTATATAATAAAATGAGTGTGAGAAAACGTTCGGTGAACCTTAAAGTAACCGGAAGATATTCATATTCCGTCACTCCGCAAGGGGTTGCTTGTTACGCTGAGTTTAACATCGACGATGATGAAACTTTGAGTGATTTTTGGGACTCCGGATGAATACCGGGAATTTCTTATAATAAAAATGTTGGAAATGTACGTCAAGGTTGAAGACGTTCCCAATAATGAGGTTGTGCATAGTTGGGATAACCCCCAATCATCGGGTGGTTATTCTGGAGTAGTTTTTGCCGGACAGGTTCCAGATGAAAGAGTTTGCCTTGGTTTAAACTTATCACCACCGGCGAATGAGCAACGAGGAAATAATTTTTCTTCTGCTTTACATAATCCACAAGACGAGTGGTAAACTTCAATTTTCCTTTGTGTAACGATGTATATTTTTGTTGTATTGAATTTGTATTAACGCTCATATATTCCACATGGGGTATCAACCATATATGGAGTAAGTGGAGTGATACAGCTATATGAAAAGCATTTATTAATTTCAGTAGCTTATTATTTTGTTGTTTGTGCAGTGAAAACGAGCAAGTTGAACCACCTGTCCTCACTCAATTGTTCGAATATGACATATTAAATCAGAATCTGGTAGATGCACAGAGTGAGGAAAATAACAATGATTATGACAATAGTGCCGATGATTCCGGAGACGACACACCCTTCTGTCGTGAAGATGGTGATGAGGAGGAAGAAAATGAAGGACCTGATTTGACGACGGAGTATGCTCCACCTCCCGTTAGACCAAGAATGTACGAGTCCCAAGTGCCGTTTCATTCAAGGAAGATTCCCTACCTTGATAACTTGCCAAGTATGCCGGATGTGGATGCTCTCACAAAGGATTTTGATGAAATTCAGACACCAATGTGGGATGATTGCGTAACGTAAAAGAGTGTCGTGATATGACGGTATGGGAGTCAACTCCGGAGGTATATAAGTTTGTTTGCCGCATATGGTTTACAGGTTGTCATTGAATGCTGCGTGCGAGCAAGAAGAAAACAGGTTTGTGGCAAGTGAGTAAATACATTCCCACCCACAGATATAAATTGGACACATTCAATGGGAATCACTTCAACTTGGATATTGACTTGATTTCTCTTGTCCTTATTCCACACCTTGAAGCGTCCATAAGGTATAAAATCAAAGAATACATTACATCGGTCCACCAGGAATATGGCCATATCATTACCAAAAGAAAGGCATTTCTCGGGCGCAAACGTGCGTTTGAAATTGTTTATGGTAACTGGGATAAGTCGTTTGCAGCTCTACCAAGGTACATGTACGCACTGCAACACTTTAACCCCGGGACAGTTGATGAATGGAAGCTTGAGCGGAGTCCGGGAAAACCATAATATATATTCAATTACGTGTTCTGTGCATTTAAACCAGCAATTGATGATTTTTCGGATTGCAGGCCGATAATATCCATAGACGGCACTCATGTCTATGGAAAGTATGATATCAAGCTGTTGATAGCCGTGACAGTAGATGCTAATGGACAAATATTTCCTCTAACTTTTGCTATTTGTGCCAATGAAAGCCAAGATACGTGGACACTATTTTTGAACCATTTGAAAGAGCACGTTGTCAAACAGCATTCCGGTATTTGTCTAATATCTGATCGGCATGGTGTATCTTAAGTTCTATAGAGAACTTGCCTGCATGGTAAGAACCTTTTTCCTACCACCGTTACTGTGTGAGGAACTTGAAGGCCAATTTCCAGAAGGCGCATCCCAACAAAGACCTGCATGATTTGATGTGATAGCAGCAACAAACCACCAATGGCATAAATTCCTGAGGCACATGGAATCTATCAGGTAGGAAGACGAGAGATCCTATCATTGGTTGATGCGACACGAGCTTCACAAGTGGACTTTGCATGCGTATGGTGGAAGAAGATGGGGAATTCTGACTACAAACATGTCAGAATCTTTCAACGGGTTATTGAAGTCGGCAAAAGGATTGCCTGTCACTGCCATGTTGCAGATATCGTTCAAGCATATGGCAGAGGGGTTTGTTGAAAGGGCTGCATCTGCAACATCATTGATGGAAAGGGGTGTTAAATTTATGCCACTGCCGATGAAGAGATTTGAGAAATACAGGCGGCGATCACATTGACATTCATTTTTGCAGTATGATCACGACAGAAATGTTTTTGAAGTTCGCACCGCTATCCATCAAAACCAGGGGAATAATGTACATTCCATAAATGAATCTAGAAGGTTTTGCTCTTGTGGGAAATGTCTACCACATGTCGTGCTCAGATGCCATGAGGTGCTTTCAGCATGTTGGTTTAGGGCCAACCAACTACGTTGATAAAAAATATAGTGTTGCTGCTTACTTAAACACCTATAGTGGGAAGTTGCAGCCAGGACACCGGAACCATTTAAAATGGTGTGTAACAAGGACTATTTGCGTCAAATACAGGTGCAAAAGAGGACGTGTATACGAAACCAAATGGATGTTTGCGATACCGTTTATGCGCGCAAATGTGGTATATGCTCGCAAACAGGACACGACCGTCAAAAATGTCTTTCGGCTGGTTTGGGTGGCGGTGGTAATCAAGCTCGTGGTAGGTGTTCTTCTAATGTGCCCAACTATCAATGAGTTTATGTGTAATAAGTAGCAACTTTGTTTATGTTGGAAGATGTATCAAATAAAATTACGTTTTCATTGTTGTTAAATCTTATTGATATTTAACATTTTCTAGTTGAGTAAATTAATACATTTCTCCCTCCCGTTCATGCAATCAAAAATAGTATTGGATTAAAAAACAGAAAAATATGTGAATATATTTGATAAATATAGTTGATAAATATAGTTGAGTTAAAGGTAGATTTTTGATAAATATGGGGGCAAAGCATAGCGCGGTTAAATACTACGTTATATGAATATATATATATCGCGGTTAAATATGACGTTATGAGTGTTGTCGAACTGAAAAGCTGCCCGCCTAAGAAAAAGCTGTTTTATATCCGACATAATCTTTTACACGCAAAGCATAGCGCGGTTAAGTACTATGTTATGTGAATATATATAGCGCGGTTAAATACTACGTTATGTGTGTTGCCTTGCCTATAAATAACGGGCGCATTCTAATTATTTTCTGCAATTAACAATAACCAATAGCAAAACTTTCCATAAAAGCAAGGTTTTTTTACTCTTTAACAAATGTCTGAACGCCTTTATGTACCAAGGTACGAGTGCGACAAAAAATGCATGATGAAGGAATGTTGGGATGATGGTGAAGTTGGACGCCGTTACTGGATGTGTGTGAACAAGTTTTATAGTGTTCTCAACGATTTTTTTTTTACAATTTTGAGGTATGGATTGATGATCCCTATAATCAGGAATGCTACAAACAATCTTTGCAGTTTCTTCATAATTTGACCTTAAAACAGTGGGAATATGAAAGAGAATATAAACGAGAAGTTGCGGAGTTGAAGGAGAAACTCAAAGAGATAGAATTGGAAAAAATAAGTTGGAAGATAAATTTAAGTGGTTGGAGAAGAAAATAATGGGCGGCAGTGACTAAACAATGACATGTATGTGTTGAGTGTACTACTTTATCTTTATGTTTCCTGTGTCATGTATTTTCATTAGTTGTATTGAATTTAAATTATGTTAAGTTGCTATGTTTGTATTTGTGTTGTAGTATTAAAATAAAGAAGGAACGGGGAAATAAAAACATAATGCGCATATTATGTAAACATAAAAATTGTTCTTATTATTCACATAAAATAATATTTACATAAAATACAAAAAAAAAAATCAATGCATCCCACATCATGTGTGCTTCAACGCAGCCGCTGGCCTGAGGCGCATCCCATCCCGCCCGGCTACACTATCAAGATCATCCTCATCACTTCGCCTCTTTATAGCAGGATGCGCTGCAACATGGTCATCAGTGGTGCTGTCAAGATCGGTAGAAGGGGCCGTCGGTCCAGTAGAAACCTACGGAATAATAAGCCAGCTCAGTATAGGAAAGTATATATTAAGTCAAAACAATTTAGATTGTCTTACCATGGTCTCGTCGGGCTCCTGAATATAATCAACTGTCGCAGCAATGTCAGCATCGCACGAAGGGGACTCCGTGATGGGCGGGGATGAAGCCTTAATAAGGAAATTAATAAAGTTATGGAAAATAAATGAGAAAAGTAAAAACAAATTTAAATTTAATACTAATAAAACCATACCTGCGCCTGTGATGATGAGCCATAACTCAGCCGGTGCCCACTATCCAAATCTCGGGTCAGCCGATCCTTAGCAGCGGTCGATGGGACTGGGAAGTATGAATCCCAATACTCTCCGATAAGGTCCGTGACCGTGATCAATAATGGACCTGACGGGGTCACCTGTGAAGTCCCTGGAGTGAGCTGCATACCAAGGCTGTATGATGGCATGCTGATGGGATACTCGTGCGGCTCATGTAGGTCACTCGGCAGATCAACATCAACATCATCAACAGGGCCTCCACGTCCCCTTGTTGGGGACCACCTCCTCGCCACCCACCAGGACCCCGTTCGGAACCCCCACCTCGAGGGGTAGCCCTGCCTCGTGGGGAACCCCTGCCTCGTCGGGCACCCCCACCTCGTGTGACACCCCTGCCTCGCTGGTACTGCTCTGGCGCCACATAAGCAGGGTCGTGTCCCAAGCTCTGGTCCTCTCGAGCTCGCTGCAGTGTCCCGGCAGCAACCTCTGCAAGCTGCCGGCCGTAATCGTGCAAAGAGGCCACTCCCTCGCCTTCATGCTGCTATATCTGTAGTCCCATCTGGTAGACTATATGTAGTCCAATAGTCTGCACAACGTATAAAATATAAACTACAGATATTGCACTAAGTTACAATTATATAATTAATAATAACAGAAAACATACCAAGGCCTCGTGTCGTCCGGCGTATGGAACGTACCGACCGCCAACTTGATGAATGGGATTCCCGAAAAAAAGTTGGGTAACGCGGTGGTACCAAGGCATATAGAGTTGAATAGTCCCCGTCTGGATCTGTGAAGGGGGAGCTGGAATCAGGTCAGCTCGCTGGTCCCAAGTATGGACCTGCGCCTCTAGCCATGCTACATATGCGTCATCCACCCTGGAACGATTATCCCACTGATAGTGTGTAGCCTCCCATGTAGGCCCCCTCGGTATATACTGCAAACGGCCAAACTATCGAAGTACCCTCTCCGTGGCATGATACTCCACAATATCAAGGCACATCAGCGGGACATAAGTGCTCCAAATCAGTCGGCCGACCGAGCAATAATCGGGCAGGCCACCTATCAAGTCGTCGCTGTATGGCATCCAGATGAGCTATCAAATAACAATAGAAAACGTGAGTATGCGCAACACATGTGAAGCTATACCAAGTAAGTTTAGGTACACATTAACCTGTGCACCCTCTAGCATATCCAACAGATCCCTGCAAAGGGGGATATAATGCCGAGCATCGTAATCTCGTACATATCCACGCCGGAGAACCCACCTCCTAGCTAGAGGGAGAAACGGAGGTGGTACATCCGGAGGTAATGGTGGTATAGGTGGCTGCAACTGCAGGAACCGCTCCCAGGCCCAAACCTAACATACAAAGTTGACATAAAGTTTAAGATAAATTTTGACTAGATAGAATTGGAAGGAATGAACAGAGGTATTCGAATATGTTGTCAGCTGTAGAAGCGGAAAAAATTCACATACGTCATGCTGGGTGCCCATGCTCGCCCGACACAGATGCCTGTACATGTAGGCGAGAACAACAACACCTCAGCTGTACTGGGGTAAATTATCTAGCAGCTGAAAATGATGAAGAAATCGCAAGCTGACTAGGTTCCCCGAAGTGTTCGGGAACAAGACCCCACCAAACAGAAGGAGCAGCAGCAACCTCGTAAACCAGTGAATATATAGATCATCTGTCTCGCCGTTGATGTCGAGGTGCAATATCTCCAAATGATGTCTAATAGCTGTCAAACTCATGCGATTGGCCCCTGAGTATGCAGTCTCATCCCGTGGCATGAAGCCAGTGAACTGAAATATCATGTCCAAATACTTGCCACACGTCATCTCTCTCATGCCCTGAGGGATGCAACGGGCAGCCCATATAAAACCTCCACGTCGTGCATCGTGATGGTGGCCTCGCCAACGGGCAGGTAGAAAGTGTGCGTCTCCGATCGCCACCGCTCTATCAGGGCCGTGATCAAAGACCAGTCGAGCTGCAGCCTCCCGATCTCAAATATGCTATAGAAGTCCGTATCCCGTAGGCGCTGGACTACACGGGGATGGAGAACTCTGTATCCCACAAGTCGTCCACTCTTCTAGCGCGGAGAGTCTGGGCCAGTAGCTCTCCCTCCCATATGTAGGCGGACCTATGATCGCCCTGTAACATTAATAGCTCATCGGAGACAGGTCCGGATGCATAGGCGGCACGTCCATGTCTTCTACGGTAAATTAAACAATATTAATTGTATGTTTGATCTGTAAATTAAATAATTATTTTTTATCATATTTAATTGGACAGAGTATATATCTATGGGTTCCAGGCTCGATATTTGAGGCCCAATAACACCAATCTATCCTGATTTTTTGCATGCATCAATTTTATTATTTTTGTAATTTTGTATGTTTGATCTGTAAATTAAATAATTATTTTTATCATATTTAATTGGACAGAGTATATATCTACGGGTTACATGCTCGATATTTGAGGCCCAGTAGCACCAAGCTATCCTGAATTCTTATGTATGTCAATTTCAATATTTTCATAATTTTGTGTGTTTGTTTTATAAATTAAATAATTAATTTTTGTAAATTGGACAGAGTTTGTGTTTGATCTATCAATATAAGAGATACTTAAACTACATGGATTCTATGCTAAAAGGCTCTATATTTTACTACGCTAAAAGACTCTGTGTTTTACTACGCTAAAAGGCTCTACATTTTACTACGCTAAAAGGCTTTACATTTTACTAAGCTAAAAGGACACTAGTCTTTAAGCAAATAAATAATCTAAACTAGATAAAAACAACAAATGCATTTTAATAACATAATATCCACGAAAATACATGTAAAACAGTAAAGAAATTTATTATCTTTTTTATTAACAAAAAAAATAATTTCTCAATTTTTACATATTTTTTTAGAACACTAATATCTTAGTCCGGATAAAAATAACATATTAGTTTAATCGCAAACAAAATACAAACAACATTGAAACATATTTAAGACAACTAATATGCATTATTATACGAGTTTCGACATAAACTAAATCGGAATACCTCGATTTATATTTTTCGGAAAGTCGATGATTTGAAAATTTGAGTCCAAAACGATGAACCACAATAATAGAATGATTTGCTAGGATGTGGGACCTTCGTTCTTATCTTTTTGTATGACTTGGGAGGGGCCACTATAATTTTTTAAAGATGAAATTTGGGGGGGGCGGGGGGACCGAAGAAGGGCCCTATTTATCTATGTATATCAATGTGCTATACATATATAGCGCGGTTATAAAGGTGTTATACCAATCTGTCATGTCAGCCAAGCATAATGCTGTTTACAAATGCGTTATATATGTATAACGCGGTTTTAAATCGCACTATACTTTAACGGCCAAAACACCGTTAAAGTATAACGCGATTTAAAACCGCGTTATATATAGAATGGTCACTCCTTTTTTTTAGATACATTTATGTCACACTTGTTCAAAAATACCACATTTAGGTTCCGGATTCGTGGAAAGACAATATCTCTGATGTGAATCGGGGGCAATGAAAGAAATTTGCACTAGGAACTGAGTGGTATATGATGTCTTCAATACCACTAGATTTGGTAATGAAAGAAGTAATTGGAGCAGTGACTGACTTTTGAGAAACTGTAGAAGAACTGAAATTGGTTGACCCTCCACTTTTGTGGTGTCTTTTCACATGGTGCCAAGGTGACAACTCTACATGTAAATTACAAATAGACAAGTTCTTTTTCTCTACGGAGTGAAATGAGGAATTTAGTAATATCAAATAGTGCCTTTTCCAAAAAATGATCTCTGATCATATACCAATCTCATTGAAATGTGGGGACGAGGAGCTAAAAAACTCACACTTCCAAGTTTGAAAATTTGTGTTGGATGTTGAAGATTTTACAGGAAAAGTGTAGACCAGGTGAAATTCCTTTGTGATTGATTATAGGCTGACCTGATTTTGTTCAAGTGAAGCTATCCAAATCAAAACTATAAGAGTGGAATAGATCAGAGACAACTTTGGCAGTCTAGAGAAGAGAAAGAAGATAATTCTGAATAACATCTTATTGGTTGATCAGATTCAAGAAAGCACAAAATTCTGTTACTAGAAAAGCTTATCTCGTGATAGAAATTCAAGACCTGGCCACAGGAAGTATAATCATATAGACAAGTTGAAGGTACTAAGGGCAGACTATTAATGTACGTTGGTGTAAGGAGAGCTATAGGATGAATGTACGTTCATTGCTTCATCTGTTAAAAGAAATATAAAGGACAGACTAGGGGTTTTAGTTTTTTTTTAAGTTCTGATTGTGGTGGCACACAATCCTTGTAATTATTTTTTTCATATATATATAATTTGTTAACTTTATAAAAAAGATGCTTAACTGTACACTGAAATAACTTGGGGTGGTTATAAAGAGTTAGAGGATAAGGAATGTTAATATATAAAATAAATTTTGAACCCCCATTTGGACTCAAATATAAAAACTAATCACATATTTGGACTCAGGGATCAATAAGTTGACGGGATCTAACCAGGGTTGGGATTTGGACCAAGTGGTCTGGATTGATTTTTTATTAACTTTTGAGATTTTATTAAAGATCGAAACTTTATCATGTGAAATGGATTTTTAAAATTTTATTTGACTTTCGTGAGTAATTTTTGGATTAGATCGGGCTCGTTAACAGATTTAGAGCTAGAATTTTTTTGAAAAGTAGACCTAGCCGTAGATGAAGATAAGTATCTTGCTTAATCTCAACTTGAGGGAAATTTTTCAAGAATAGACTTATGTGGTACATGCTACATATTTGGGGGTGACGTATATGCAAGATAACGAGCGTTGTCGAGGTTATACCATTTTAGGGTAGACTTTACGCTTCTTTATATCTTGTTAGGTATATGTTCTACTTGTGATATGCTTTATTTATTTATATAAATAGTTGAGCTTTCTCATTCATGTTAGAGATCATGTCTAGCTTTTTGTATGATGGGCTATTTGTACGTACCAACATGTTGTAGCCATAGTCATACATTACGTGCATGCATACATCCCTACATGTTTATCTCTTTTGTTCATATGCATCATACTTATTTATCTCTTGGATTGAGGTTTTGACACGTGAGTTTTTCATGCGGTTGATATGATTATGGCACGTGAGTTATCCGTGTGGATTCAAATGATTATGGCACATGAGTTGCCTATGCAAATTATACTATGACACGTGAGTTGTCTGTGCAGATTATATTATGCACGTTGAGTTGGCTGTGCGGCGCATGAATTTGGATCCATCCCTTCGGATTCACGTGATTACCCATGCTACATTAAGTCTTGCACAGGGGCAGACTTATAAGAAAAATTATGGGGCACATGAACCCAGGTCTCTCCATAAAATTAAATATTTTATGTACATATTTTCTTAAATCGGTATATTAACTCTTGGCACCCATATTCAAGAAGGTTGAATGGGGAATTTGGTTGAAGGTTAAAATTTTTACCAAGAGGAATAGGAATGAATTCCCACTCAACATATTTTTTTCTCCTTTTTTTAGTAGTGCACCCATGTATTTAAAATTCTAGATCCGCCTTTAGTCGTGCGTGCACAAATTTGTGAGAAGTCGACGGCTTTCTAATTCGTTTGCGATATGGAATACAATTAATGAGTTTGAGCATAAAGGCGGAAGCTTTATTTTATTAAAGTGAATCATTTATGCATATTCATGTAACTTTACATGCTACAACTACATATGTTATTCGATTTATTGTACAAGACTTGTCAACATGTTTGTTGGACACTAGAGGATGTCGTGTAAAGTTTGAATCTTTATCATGTAGAGATATTCTAGACTCACGTAGAAGTATTTGTATAAATAATATTTAGAAATTGATATAAAGTTAATTTTTTATCATGCATAGACACTATAGACTCATATAGAAGTATTTAAATTAATGTTCTTTTGTTGCATATCTCCTTTATATGCAGATTTTGTGCTTTTGTATATGCTTTTGATATGCTTACCTAAAAAATAGGCAGAAATTAAAAAATAACCAGATTTATAAGTGGTAATTGAAAAATAGCCACAGTTTTAAAAGTAATTTAAATTTAGCCACTTTTTATGATAAAGATAAATCTGAACAAAACAATGTCAAAATTTCGAAAAATATTCCAGCAAAATATACTAGAGTTCGAGTTTTTTACATGTGAAATTCCAGCATAATATACTGGAGTTACAGCATATTATGCTGGAACTCCAGTACATTATGATAAAGTTCTAGTATAAATGTACTGGAACTCCATCATGATATGCTGGAGTTCCAACATAATATACTGTCCAACGTAATATGCTGGAAGTTCATACACAGGTGCTTCAATCTCCAGTATATTATGCTGGAACTTTTCGTGTGCTCGAGTTCCAATATAATATGCTTGAAGTTCATACACAGGTGCAACAATCTCCAGTATATTATGCTTGAACTTTCCGTAAAACAGCAAAATAATGGCTATTTTTTAATGACTTTGCAAATGCTGGTTATTTTAAATTACCAGTCCAAAAAGTGATTCGCCCATACTATTTTAACAAAAAAATAGGGGCTTTTGCATTCGTACCCACTTTTGTGCCACGTTTTAACTTATACTCGCTTTGTAAAAAAAAATGCACTCGTACCCGCTTTTGCGCATAACTTCAGCATGCAGGGCTGAAGTAACAAAGGCAATCACGCAAAACTTCAGCATTCTAGTAGACGGGCCTGAAGTAGCTTGCGAACTTCAGCTCTAGAGCTGAAGTTCCCAAGTTATAAAGACAACAGCTTCAGCATTCGGGGCCGAAGTTCCCAAGTTATAAAGACAAAAACTTCAGCATACGGGGCTGAAGTTCCCCAGTTATAAAGACAAAAACTTCAGCATACGGAACTGAAGTTCTCCAGTTTACAAAGACAAAACTTCAGCTCTAGAGCTGAAGTTCTCTAGAGCTGAAGTTTTGTCTTTGTAACTGGGAAACTTCAGCCCCGTATGCTCAAGTTGTTGTCTTTATAACTTGGGAATTTCTAGAACTGAAGTTCGTAACTGGGAAACTTCAGCTCTAGAGCTGAAGTTTTATCTTTGTAACTGGGGAACTTCAGCCCCGTATGCTGAAGTTTTGTCTTTATAACTGGCGAACTTCAGCTTAACTGGTGAACTTCAGCTCAGCGAGGGAAAGGGAGCTGAAGTTATTTAAAAAGTGGATACAAGTTAAAAGTTTTTAAAAAAGTGGGTATAGGTTAAATGGGGGCGACCAAATACGATGCCCCGCGCAATTTTTACAAAAAAAAAATGCTTATTGGACCGTCTAATTTTAGCCCAAGGAAATTCGAAAAAGTACTTGAATGCTAGGAAGCAGCTTACTCAGGTGACATATTGAAGAAACCGCAGAAACAAATTTATTTATGCACAAAAGATGTTTTGAGGCTCAGAGGAGCAAATCCAGACTAAAATTTAACTTTCTATATCACTTATTATTTATTATCAGGATGGGATACTGTCTTTAATTTGCATGATTTGCTAGAACGTTTAGGAATTTGATGTAATCCAATCTAGCTTCCTTTTTTTTGTAATTTCACAGTATATGTTGATACTATTTTATTAAATCGAAGAAGAGCCAAATATAACACTCGTTATACTTGTCCAAATATATCCCTGACGTTATATTATTGGTTTAAATATACCCGTGACGTTATACTATTGGTTTAAATATACCTTTCATCCGTTAAAGTTGTCTAAAGTGGACATCTAATCATACACGACACTAACATTTGATGGCGTGGATGTCACCTCAACACCCCTAACCTATTTTACTCATCCTCTCTATTTGTTCTTCCATCACTAAAATTATCTCCTCCCCCCCCACCCTCACACCACCATTATTACCATTATCGCCACCATGACCATCTCTAATCTATAAAATACGACTTCGTACAACTGAGACAAAAGAAAATTTAGTGCTACCTAAGCCCGTTTGGACATAAGAAATTTTTCACTTGAAGATGTATTTTGAAAATTTTCGAAAATTTGAAAAACGTCAAAAAGTTATTTTTCAAAAATTTCACTCAAATCACTCACAAAACTTCAAAAACAACCCAAAAGTATATTCATGTCCAAATACAACTCTAAATATCAAATATCATTTTCACTTGGAAATCTTTTTCACCTTTTTTTTGGAATTTTACAATTCGTATGTCCAAACGCCCAGATACACACTACGAACAAGCTTTAACCCGTACCCCTCAATCATAACTGTAAGATATTTAATGAGTTCATTATTTGCGTTAATCAAAACGAGGGACTACCATTAATGATTCCTCAAAAAATTCACTGTCCGAATCAACACATCATTAAGCTTTAAAATTCATTTGTCCATATTGTCATAATATACTCTTTTCTATTTTTTCCCCCCTAACAAATCTTTCTCCCTCGTTGTCCCCAAAAGAGTATACTTTCTATTTTCTCGAACACAGTTTCTTGCATATTGTAAGCTAAGGAAAAACATCTGCATCTAAATAGGTATTACAACAATTGGGTACACAACTATAAACAAAACTCTTTTAGCTCATTACTTTCTTGCCTAAAAATGCTGGGAATAATCTTACATTATTTTTCTCACAAGTCAATCATAAAACTAGGTCATGGTGGTGGTGGAGGGGGGAAAAATTTTAGTGGTGAAAGAATATACGAAGAGGAGGGATAAAATGGGTTAGGGGCGCTGAGGTGGCATTTCATGTGACATCCACCTCATCAAATGTAATGTCATGTAGGATTG
The DNA here is from genome assembly GCA_005239505.1 of Nicotiana paniculata. NCBI lineage: Eukaryota > Viridiplantae > Streptophyta > Magnoliopsida > Solanales > Solanaceae > Nicotiana > Nicotiana paniculata. The sequence goes on along the minus strand of MDKI01057650.1, from coordinate 2,057 downwards.
GATGTCCACCTTGGACAAAATTAACGGATGAAGGATATATTTTGACTGAAAGTATAACGAGGAGTATATTTAAACCTTTATCATAGTACATAGGTATATTTGGCCCTTCTCCGTTATTAATACCTTATAAAAGGCTATTTGACAGCTCTCTTCTTTTTTGGTTTCCAACTCAATGTTCAGTATTCGTATTATATTGGAGCTCGACTATATCCGAATTCGCGCTGCGTAGGGTCCTATTCGAAAGGAAGCACTCCCTATTAAGAATTTTTTCATATTCAAAGCTCGAACTTAAAATTTATGATTAAGGAAAAAGCAGCCTCATTCGCTGCACCACGTCCGTCGACGGTGAACCATTTGATAGTTGCCAACTTAGGTCTGTCTAGTTGAAGGTCACTTTTGCTAGAGGAAACTGATAGCATGCAGAACATAAAATATTATAAGGAGACCAACTATTCTATACATACGACAAGCTTGTAAATATTATAAAAAATAAATAGTATTAAATATATTTGTAAGGTTTACCGTGAAAATATCCCATTTTGGTTTGAGATCATTGGGTTTGAGCTGTTGAATGCTTGCGTTATGGTAAATTTATTTTTCTATACTGTTATACATCGTTCTTTTAATATTTGTTGTTGTTTCTTAGTGTTTTTCAGAACTTTAAACATAAAATTTAGTTTATTTTATGCATTGTATTTGTGACATTCGATTGTTCTTCAAAGAATTGTGATAAAAGTATATCAGAATAATGTTTAATTTTTTTTCTCTCAATATAATATTTAATTAAATATTCTTTTTTAAAGTTACAAGTTCAAATTATATCCGATCATTTTGAATGATAATTTTCATAAGATAATTTCTTAAAGATCACGTGAAATACATATACAACGCACATGCATAATAAATAGTGGGTTAAAATATACTTATAGTAATTTTTTTCACAATATACAACAATATCGACCCTGTAAAATATCATAAAGTGGAGTTTGGGGAGGGTAATATGTATGCAGACCTTACCTCTACCCCTATGGGGCGGATAGACTGTTTCCGATAGACCCTTGGCTCAGGAAGACAGAAATAAAACAAGAAGAGACAATGCATCAGTATCGTCGACAGAAACCATAGAAACAACATCATAAAATCATAAGATGACATGCAATAATAATAACTAGTAACTAAGTCCCGGGGCTATGAAAAACAGAAAGGATAGTGTGGACTCAACATTAACCACTAGTCATCTAAGATCAACACTATCAAATCAGCCTTACCCCCGGTATGAAGTAGAAAAAGCTCGACTATCCCCTAGCCTACAACTCTAATGCTCGACCTTCAGACCTTCCTATCAAGGGCATGTCCTCGAAAATCTGCAGACGTGTCATGTCCTGCCTGATCATTTCTCCCCAAGACTTCTTAGGCCGCCCTCTACCTCTTCTCGTACTCACCATAGCCAAACGCTCACACCTCCTCCAGAGGCGGAGCTAAGGGGACATCAAGGGGGTTCGAACGTTTTTGTTAGAAAAATACACGGTGTGTATAGGGTAATTTTTTTTCATGTATATATATAAAATATTAAATCTCCTTTGCTTCTTCACATATTTAATTTTTGTTTTGTTTTTTGAGCCTACATCGTGAAAATCTTGGCTCCGCCCGATACTAATGCCATAAAAGTGACACGATTACAGAAATTGATTTAAACAAAAAATTAGTCGTCGAAGTCATTGGCTTTGTTTCCCTCATTTTACAAAAGCCAATTCATCCTCAAATATAAAATCAACACGTTTCCATAAATTAAACTAATGATTATTTCTTCCGTCAGAAAATGACAATATATATATATATATATATGAAAACCACATAAAAATACTAAATTTATATAAAAATGTTAGTATTAATTATATGACAAAGAATAAACAACAACTTCAGCAAAGAAGAAAAAAACCCGTAACCAATTCGAAGACCATTTGATTCTCTCAATAGGAATATAGTCAGATAAAATGTGAAAGATTTGATGCGGAAGACAAAGAACAATATTGGAGGAAAAACTCTTGCTCTTCTCA